>CAJPVJ010001024.1:0-18594 GCA_905397405.1 Oppiella nova
TTGTCAACTATGATAGTGACTATAAAGGTTTTTTTACTACCTAGATTTGGATGCTTTACCCACCAGTTAAATATGGCAACAATTAAGTTTAATGTTAAAACTTTTAAATATATTTATTTCATATGCTTATTTATTTTATAAGCTTATTCACATAAGCTTATTATATTTTACAGTTTATTTTCAGACAAACAAAAGTTAGTGTTAATTCAAATTATTTTTATTAACCTTGATTATTTCCAAGTTAATTAAATTTAAATATTTTCAGTTGACTGTATAATTTATATGTGTACAGTATAAATTTTGTTTAATTTTAATCATTAATATGTTATAAATATACACATTTTATTGTAAAAATTGTTTTTACATAAATAATGATATTTTGTTTTCGTTTGAGCATAAATAAATGCAAATATTATTCACAAATCGATAAAATATTAATTCATTTTGTTTTAGTTTGATGATAAACATCAGAAAAACAACTAATATTAATCTTATTTGCAAAATACATTTTATGAGTTATATTCAAATCAATCATGTTACCTATCAATATTAAACAACTCTTTATTAAAATACTTGAAATAATCTGTAATGCTAAAACATTTAGATTTTTATATTTCATATGCTGTTTGTCTGTATGTTTGTATCAAATTATTACTATTTGTATAATTTATTTCTCGTACAAAACTACAACTTCTGTCAAATACGACAACTTTTCGGTGATATCTCTGCCGGCAATCACTATATGTTTCGAGAAAATAGATGTTTTGAAAGATGAGTTTTTCAAAGAGTTAAACATTACATCCAATGGAAACAACAAACATGTATTCAAAGAAAAAGTCAATCAATTTTGCGCTAAATATACAGTAAGGGAACAGTTGGAGCTATTACTCTATAATTATAGCCAAATATTTGATCAATGTACAATTATGAAACCAAAGGCCTTGGCACTGAAAACTGTGGATAATTTATACCCTGGTCAGAGTGATAACTTATACACCAATTGCGAGAACATTTCTAAAGTGAAACAATCAATTGATTACGTATCGTATGTCAATAATTTTAATATTTTTATTTTAAAAATTATATATTATATCGATATTTAATAAAAATGTTTTAATTTTTATATACAGAATGTGTTTCACATTTTTATCCCAAATGAATGGTGAATCTGATGATTACTATCTAATTGATAATAATGTCGAATATAAGGACTATATATTGGATATGTTCACAGTTATTGTTCATTTAGTGAATGTGAGCGCTTATGTGGCCGTCCATCCCAGACATCAATTAATACATTCCGTCTATAAAAACAATTTCGTCAAATATCCCCTAAAAGAGGGTCCAAACAAAACGCTTACATATTATATGCAATACACGAAAACAGTCATCAAATCAATGCGAAAACCCTATGAAACCAATTGTTACGATCCGAGTGGACAACCATTTCAATCAAAGGCTGAATGTATATATAATTGTAGAATTAAAGGTATTCAAGATAAATGGCCTGGATCATGGCCTGGAAATTATTTAACATACAATAATACACTTGAATATAAGACAACAGATAATGTAGGAAATTTCTCGACTAATTTAAGTTACGATAATATTTTGGCAGATATTTGCAGGAAATCATGTCAAATGGGATATAAGTGCACACTTGAACTGTATGATTTAATGGTAAAACAGACGCCACCGGTGGACCCTGATAATTATATAACTTTATATGCCCCTGATACCCCTGACCTCATACACACACATACACCTAAAACCCTATTTGAAGAGTTTGTTTCATACATTGCTTCCTATGTTAGCCTATGGTTTGGATTCTCATTTATAATGTTATCTAATGTTATGCATAAATGTTATCACTATGTTAACCGGAAATTTAGATTAACTGTTTTAAATTTTTGTAATATGTTTCATGCAAAATATTTAATTATTAAAATTAATATCACACATAAACATAAAATTATAACAAATAGGCGCACAATAGCACCGGTAGAGTAATTTATTGGGACAATACTGTATCATTTATATTGTTTGTTAATTTAGGACTAACATATAATATTTAAAATATAATTGTAATAAGTTTGATAAATTATATGTGTGATATTTAAGTGAATATTAAATGTCAAAGCATTATGTGTTAAATAATATAATCATTTTGTGGTTTTTAACAAAACTATTTGCTTTGTACTGCACTTTGATTAATTAAAATGAGCTAAAATACAATTTTTATTTTATAAATGATTTATTACCATGTCATTTTTGTAAAATGTTATTCTTTGTAATCAACAAAATATTTCAATTTATTTAATTGTTTTTATTATGACTTCTTATTGAAAATAATTTACTATTAATGTTAAAGTAATTTGTTATCACAAGCAAACATGATACCAATAACTTTTAATGTTAAAACTTTTCGAGTAATTTATTTTCTATTGTGTTTATCTGTATGTTTGTATCAAATTGTTACGATTTGTACGATTTATTTCTCATATAAAACCACAACTTCTGTCAAATACGACAAGGTTTCCGAGATATCTCTGCCGGCAATCACTATATGTTTCGACAAAATTGATGTTTTGAATGACAAGTATTTAACGCAATTTAACATTACATCAAAATTAAACCATAGAGATTTGTATCTAGAAAGAGTTAAAAAAGCTTGTTCAAATTATACGATTAGGGAGCAGTTGGATGTATTGCTCTACAATTACAGCCAAATATTCAGTGATTGTAATATATTGAAACCAAAGGCATTTTCCGGTATATATGTCAATAATACTGAACACAATTTAAATGATCTATACGTGAATTGCGAGAAAATCAATGAAGTCAAGAAATCCATAAATTATTACAAGTACGTAAATACTGTATAATGTCCTACTTAATTAAAATTAAAATTATGATTATTTTTAGGAGTATTAAGAGTCATTAAAAATTATTTATTAACTAAATTTATTTTATATTCAGACTTTGTTTTACATTTCTATCGCAAACTAATGGAGAGTCGGATGATCTCTATCTAATCGACAATGATGTCCAATATAAGGACTTTTTGGTCGATATATTCTCAGTTATTACTAAAGTAGAGAATATTAGCGCTTATATAGCCCTCCATCCCAGACATCAATTAATTCAATCGGTATTTAAGAGTCAATTCATTACATTCCCAATAATAGGTCCAAACAAAACGGTTACATATTATATGACATACAAGAAAATGATATTTAATTCAATGCAAAAACCCTATGAAACCAATTGCTACGACCCGAGTGGACAACCATTTAAATCATTGTCAGATTGTATTTACCAGTGCAGGCTTCAAGATAATCTGGCAACATGGCCGGGTGAATGGCCCGGGTCGTATTTATCGTACAATAATACAATTGAATACAAAATCACTGACTTGTTTAGACATTTTTACCTGTGTCATAGTAATATCAAAATGCTCAATTTTGCACTCATAACCCATTTGACACAATTCATTACATTCCCAATAATAGGTCCAAACAAAACGGTTACATATTATATGACATACAAGAAAATGATATTTAATTCAATGCAAAAACCCTATGAAACCAATTGCTACGACCCGAGTGGACAACCATTTAAATCATTTTCAGATTGTATTTACCAGTGCAGGCTTCAAGATAATCTGGCGACATGGCCGGGTGAATGGCCCGGGTCGTATTTATCGTACAATAATACAATTGAATACAAAATCACTGACTTGTTTAGCCATTTTTTTGCTAATTTTAGTTACGATAATATATTGGGTAAAAAGTGTAAGCAATTGTGTCAAATGGGTTATGAGTGCAAAATTGAGCATTTTGATATTACTATGACACAGGTGCAAGTAGTTAACCCTCATAATTATATTTTATTGCTTGCCCCTGGTTTACCTGACCTCATACACACACATACACCTAAAATCCTATTTGAAGAGTTTGTGTCATATATCGCTTCATACATTAGCCTATGGTTTGGGTTTTCATTTATAATGCTTTCAAATGTTATTCACGAATCTTATCAATATATTCACCGGAAATTTAATTTTCTTGTTTTAAGTAAGGTTAATTTATATAATATAATTCAACGTAATAAAATTATATTAAAAGTTAATAATATCCCTAAAAATAAAAATAAAATATTTGCAACTAATCAAATTATAGTAAAACGTGATGTAATCACACCTGAAATTTAAAATACCGGTAATTATTTTATATATTTTCTGTATTAAGTATAATAAAAAATATCTGAACAACCCAGACTCAATCGGTATTTAGAAGCCAATTTATAAAATATCCACTAATAGCTAAATCAAGCAAAATTGTTACACATGTTTAGAATTTATGTTATTTGTTATCAAATATTTCATGTTTTATTAAAGCCTTAAATAAATATTTGCTAAGAAATCAATAAAATTTTAATATTAATTCTTTAAATAATTCTATATTTGTTTGCAATAAAATATAAGTTATTTATTCAATAAAGTAATTATTTTTGTTCAGTGGTTTAAGGTTTAAGGTTTAAGGTTTAAGGTCAGTAAGTACAGTTTACAGTCATTTAGGTTAGGTTTCCCATCAGTTAAATATGGCAACAATTAAGTTTAATGTTACAACTTTTCGAGTAATTTATTTTCTATTGTGTTTATCTGTATGTTTGTATCAAATTGTTACGATTTGTACGATTTATTTCTCATATAAAACCACAACTTCTGTCAAATACGACAAGGTTTCCGAGATATCTCTGCCGGCAATCACTATATGTTTCGACAAAATTGATGTTTTGAATGACAAGTATTTAACGCAATTTAACATTACATCAAAATTAAAGGATAGAGATTTATATCTACAAAGAGTTAAACAAGCTTGTTCAAAATATACGATTAGGGAGCAGTTGGATGTATTGCTCTACAATTACAGCCAAGTATTTAGAGATTGTAATATATTGAAACCAAAAGCATTTTCCGGTATATATGTTAATAATACTAACCACATTTTAAATGATATATACGTGAATTGCGAGAAAATCAATGAAGTCAAGAAATCCATTGATTATGACACGTACGTAAATATAATGTCCTACTTAAAAATGTAATGTAAAAATGTAAAAATTATTTATAAATTAAAATTTATTTGATATTCAGACTTTGTTTTACATTTCTATCGCAAACTAATGGAGAGTCGGATGATCTCTATCTAATCGACAATGATATCCAATATAAGGAGTATTTGGGCGATATATTCTCAGTTATTACTAAAGTAGAGAATATTAGCGCTTATATAGCCCTCCATCCCAGACATCAATTAATTCAATCGGTATTTAAGAGTCAATTCATTACATTCCCAATAATAGGCGGTCCAAACAAAACGGTTACATATTATATGGGATACAAGAAAATGATAATTAATTCAATGCAAAACCCTTATGAAACCAATTGCTACGACCCGAGTGGACAACCATTTATATCATTATCAGATTGTATTTACCAGTGCAGGCTTCAAGATATTCTGGCAACATGGCCGGGTGAATGGCCCGGGTCGTATTTGTCGTACAATAATACAATTGAATACAAAATCACTGACTTGTTTAGCCATTTTGCTGTTAATTTTAGTTACGATAATATATTGGGTAAAAAGTGTAAGCAATTCTGTCAAATGGGTTACGAGTGCAAAATTGAGCATTTTGATATTTTTATAAAACAGGTGCCAGTAGTTAACCCTTATAATTTAATTTTATTGTTTGTCCCTGGGTTACCTGACCTCATACACACACATACACCTAAAATCCTATTTGAAGAGTTTGTGTCATATATCGCTTCATACATTAGCCTATGGTTTGGATTTTCATTTATAATGCTTTCAAATGTTATTCACGAATCCTATCAATATATTCACCGGAAATTTAATTTTCTTATTTTAAGCAGGGGTAATTTATTTTATAATAAAATTATATTAAAAGTTAATAATATCCCTAAAAATAAAAATAAAATATTTGCAGCTAATCAAATTATAGTAAAACGTGGTGTAATCACACCTGAAAATTAAAATAATTATTTTATATATTTTCTGTATTAAGTGTAATAAAAAATATCTGAACAACCCAGACTCAATCGGTATTTATGAGCCAATTCATAAAATATCCACCAATAGCTAGATCAAGCAAAATGGTTACACATGTTTAGAATTTATGTTATTTTGTTATCAAATATTTCATGTTTTATTAATGGTTTAAATAAATATTTGCTAAGAAATCAATAAAACTTTAATATTAATTCTTTAAATGATTCTATGTTTGCAATAAAATATAAGTTATTTATTCAACAAAGTAATTATTTTTGTTCAGTGGTTTAAGGTTTAAGGTCAGTAAGTACGGTACAGTTTAGTCATTTAGGTTATGTTTCCCATCAGTTAAATATGGCAACAATTAAGTTTAATGTTAAAACTTTTCAATATATTTATTTCATGTGCTGTTTGTCTGTATGTTTGTACCAAATCTGTACTCTGTAACCAAAGTAGACAGCCGTTTATATACAAATCAATAGAAAATTAACTCAGGTTTTATGAACTAAAAATTAAACTGTAGTATAAAATTACAAATATTTTTCAACATCAAAATAATTAACACTATTTATTGCTACTCTTAACATTTTTGATAAATTATCTTAATACTTAAACAAAATTTTATTAATACAAAATAATTGACTAAAAAAGAACAATGTTAATTTAGCATAGTAAGTTGCCCAACTTGGCAACCATAATTTTATGATTCTTATATAAAGTACTTTCAATGACAAATTCAAATATCTAATTTATATTGTAATGTGACCAAATTGATCACAAATTGTTAAAATAGTTTACTGTAATAAATTGATAGTTTGGTAGTATTAAAATTAAATTAAATTTAACATCTGTCAAATCTTGGTTGCCAGCTATAAATATTAAATAATAGTTTACCATTTTATATGGGATTCTTAATATATAATCTTAATTATTAACATCATTTAAATCTTAAATAGAATTTGCAAAAAAACAATTTATTTAAAATGAGGTGAGTTCAATTTGAAAAATAAGTAAAAGTGGGTAATGTAGCTAATCCGAAGTCATTTAATAATTAAAATGAGATATTCGCACTCCGTATTGTATGTATTCTCATAATCTATCAATAAATCAATGTTGCCCATTTAGGCATATTCTGACAATGTTCTTTGTCAATTTTTCGATTTTATGAACTAACCAAGTTTTATGAATTATTTTGCCTGAACGGCCGAGTTCACAAAACCTGGTTGTCAGGTGTATTATATTTAAAATGTAATTATAATAAGTTTGATAAATTATACGTATGTATGATATTTAAGTGAATATGAAATGTCAAAACATTATGTTGTTAAATAATATAATCATTCTGTGGTTTTTAACAAAACAATATTTACTTTGTACTGCACTTTGAATGATTAAAATGAGCTAAAATATAATTTTTTATTTTATAAATGATTTATTACCTGTCACTTTTGTAAAATGTTATTCTTTGTAATCAACAAAATATTTCAATTTATTTAATTGTTTTTATTATGACTTCTTATTGAAAATAATTTACTATTAATGTCAAAGTAATTTGTTATCACAAGCAAACATGATACCAATAACTTTTAATGTTAAAACTTTTCGAGTAATTTATTTTCTATTGTGTTTATCTGTATGTTTGTATCAAATTGTTACGATTTGTACGATTTATTTCTCATATAAAACCACAACTTCTGTCAAATACGACAAGGTTTCCGAGATATCTCTGCCGGCAATCACTATATGTTTCGACAAAATTGATGTTTTGAATGACAAGTATTTAACGCTATTTAACATTACATCAAAATTAAACCATAGAGATTTATATCTAGAAAGAGTTAAACAAGCTTGTTCAAATTATACGATTAGGGAGCAGTTGGATGTATTGCTGTACAATTACAGCCAAGTATTCAGTTATTGTAATATATTGAAACCAAAAGCATTTTCCGGTATATATGTTAATAATACTAACCACATTTTAAATGATCTGTACGTGAATTGCGAGAAAATCAATGAAGTCAAGAAATCCATAGATTATCACAAGTACGTAAATACTGTATAATGTCCTACTTAATTAAAATTAAAAATATGATTATTTTTAGGAGTATTAGGAGTGATTAAAAATTATTTATTAACTAAAATTATTTTTTATTCAGACTTTGTTTTACATTTCTATCGCAAACTAATGGAGAGTCGGATGATCTCTATCTAATCGACAATGATATGCAATATAAGGACTATTTGGTCGATATATTCTCAGTTATTACTAAAGTAGAGAATATTAGCGCTTATATAGCCCTCCATCCCAGACATCAATTAATTCAATCGGTATTTAAGAGTCAATTCATTACATTCCCAATAATAGGCGGTCCAAACAAAACGGTTACATATTATATGGGATACAAGAAAATGATAATTAATTCAATGCAAAAACCCTATGAAACCAATTGCTACGACCCGAGTGGACAACCATTTAAATCATTATCAGAATGTATTTACCAGTGCAGGCTTCAAGATAATCTGGCGACATGGCCGGGTGAATGGCCCGGGTCGTATTTATCGTACAATAATACAATTGAATACAAAATCACTGACTTTTTTAGCCATTTTTTTGCTAATTTTAGTTACGATAATATATTGGGTAAAAAGTGTAAGCAATTGTGTCAAATGGGTTACGAGTGCAAAATTGAGAATTTTGATATTTTTATAAAACAGGTGCCAGGTGTTGTCCCTTATAATTTAATTTTATTGTTTGCCCCTGGGTTACCTGATCTCATACAGACACACTCACCTAAAATCCTATTTGAAGAGTTTGTGTCATATATCGCTTCATACATTAGCCTATGGTTTGGGTTTTCATTTATAATGCTTTCAAATGTTATTCACGAATCTTATCAGTATATCCTCAGGAAATCTAATTTTCTTATTTTAAGCAAGGTTAATTCATTTTATAATAAAATTATATTAAAAGTTAATAAGATCCCTAAAAATAAAAATAAAATATTTGCAGCCAATCAAATTATAGTAAAACGTGGTGTAACCACACCTGAAATTTAAAATAATTATTTTATATATTTTCTGTACTAACTGTAAGTGTAATAAAAAATATCTGAACAACCCAGACTCAATCGGTATTTATAAGCCAATTTATAAAATATCCACTAATAGCTAGATTAAGCAAAATGGTTACACATGTTTTGAATTTATGTTATTTTGTTATCAAATATTTCATGTTTTATTAAAGCCTTAAATAAATATTTGCTAAGAAATCTATATAATTTTAATATTAATTCTTTAAATGATTCTGTGTTTGCAATAAAATATAAGTTATTTATTCAATAAAGTAATTATTTTTGTCAGTGGTTTAAGGTATTGACTGTAAGTAAAGCTTACAGTCATTTAGGTTATGTTTCCCATCAGTTAAATATGGCAACAATTAAGTTTAATGTTAAAACTTTTAAATATATTTATTTCATTTGCTGTTTGTCTGTATGTTTGTACCAAATCTGTACAATTAGTATCATTTATTTCTCGTACAAAACCACAACATCTATTAAATACGGCAACAATTCAGTCATATCTATGCCGGCAATCACTATATGTTTCGACAAAATAGATGTTTTGAATGACAAGTATTTGAGACAATTAAATATACCGTCAAAAGGAAGTGACAAATATTTATTCAAGGAAAAAGTCAAAATATTTTGCGCTAATTATACGATTCGGGAACAGTTGGAGATATTACTATATAATTATAGCCAAATATTTGGTGCATGCAATTTAATAAAACCAAGGGCATTTCATGGGATATTCATGAATAATTCTGAACCTCAATTGAATGATCTATACGTTAATTGCGAGCAAATCAATGTTGCAATTAAATCAATTGATTATGAAAGGTATGAAATTTGTTTTGCATTTATTTTTAGTAAAAATATGATTAATATTTATTGATTTTTTATTTACTTTATTATACTTTTACATAATGTTGTCTGAATAAATATAATATTTATATTGTCTTTATATTATTGATTTATTTTGTATATAGAGTTTGTTTTACATTTGCATCTCAACTGAATGGAGAATCTGATGAATACTTTCTCATCGATAATGATATTCAATATAAAGACTATTTGTTAGATTTATTCTCAGTGTTTATAAAACCAAATAATATCATCGCTTATGTAGCCGTACATCCCAGACACCTATTGATTCAATCAGTATCTAAAAGTCAATTCATTAAATATCCACTAATAGATGGTCCAAACAAAACGGTTACATATTATATGAGTTATAAGAAAACAATAATCAAATCAATGCGAAACCCCTATGAAACCAATTGCTACGACCCGAGTGGACAACCATTTCAAACAAGAGGTAAATGTATATTTCAATGTCGAGTGAAAGGTATCCTGGATAATTGGCCTGGATCATGGCCTGGAAACTATTTGTCATACAATAACACCCTTAAATATAAAATTAGTGATATGCTTAGCAATTTTGCAAATAATTGTAGTTACGATAGTATGTTAGCAAATATTTGCAAAAAGTCGTGTCAAATGGGATATGAGTGCAGAATTGAAGATTATGAGTTTTTTGTAAAACAGGTACCTCTAATATATCCTGACAATTATTTAATACTATTTGCCCCTGATACACCAGACTTAATACATACACACTCACCAATAATCTTATTTGAAGAGTTTGTTTCATACATTGCTTCCTATGTTAGCCTATGGTTTGGATTTTCATTTATAATGCTATCAAATGTTTTTCATAAATGGTATCAATATATTAACCGAAAATTTAGATTAACTGTTTTAAATTTTTGTAATAAGTTTCATGCAAAATATTTAATTATTAAAATTAATATCACACATAAACATAAAATTATAACAAATAGGCGCACAATAGCACCGGTAGAGTAATTTATTGGGACAATACTGTGTCATTTATATTGTTTGTTAATTCGGGACTAACATATTAAATTTAAAATGTAATTGTAATAAGTTTGATAAATTATATGTGTGATATTTAAGTGAATATTAAATGTCAAAGCATTATGTGTTAAATAATATAATCTTTCTGTGGTTTTAACAAAACTATTTCCTTTGTACTGCACTTTGATTGATTAAAATGAGCTAAAATACAATTTTTTATTTTATAAATGATTTATTACCATGTCATTTTTGTAAAATGTTAATCTTTGTAATCAACAAAATATTTCAATTTATTTAACTGTTTTTATTATGACTTCTTTCTTGATCTATTTGTATATTGAAAATAATTTACTATTAAATGTTAATGTAATTGTTATCACAAGCAAACATGATACCAATAACTTTTAATGTTAAAACTTTTCGAGTAATTTATTTTCTATTGTGTTTATCTGTATGTTTGTATCAAATTGTTACGATTTGTACGATTTATTTCTCATATAAAACCACAACTTCTGTCAAATACGACAAGGTTTCCGAGATATCTCTGCCGGCAATCACTATATGTTTCGACAAAATTGATGTTTTGAATGACAAGTATTTAACGCAATTTGACATTACATCAAAATTAAACCATAGAGATTTATATCTAGAAAGAGTTAAACAAGCTTGTTCAAATTATACGATTAGGGAGCAGTTGGATGTATTGCTCTACAATTACAGCCAAATATTCAGTGATTGTAATATATTGAAACCAAAAGCATTTTCCGGTATATATGTCAATAATACTGAACACAATTTAAATGATCTGTACGTGAATTGCGAGAAAATCAATGAAGTCAAGAAATCCATAGACTATCACACGTACGTAAATATAATGTCCTACGTAATATATTAAAAATTATTTATTAACTAAAATTTATTTTATATTCAGACTTTGTTTTACATTTCTATCGCAAACTAATGGAGAGTCGGATGATCTCTATCTAATCGACAATGATATCCAATATAAGGACTATTTGATCGATTTATTCTCAGTTATTACTAAAGTAAAGAATATTAACGCTTATATAGCCCTCCATCCCAGACATCAATTAATTCAATCGGTATTTAAGAGTCAATTCATTACATTCCCAATAATAGGCGGTCAAAACAAAACGGTTACATATTATATGAAATACAAGAAAATGATAATTAATTCAATGCAAAAACCCTATGAAACCAATTGCTACGACCCGAGTGGACAACCATTTAAATCATTATCAGATTGTATTTACCAGTGCAGGCTTCAAGATAATCTGGCAACATGGCCGGGTGAATGGCCTGGGCCGTATTTATCATACAATAATACAATTGAATACAAAATCACTGACTTGTTTAGCCATTTTGCTGTTAATTTTAGTTACAATAATATATTGGGTAAAAAGTGTAGGCAATCCTGTCAAATGGGTTACGAGTGCAAAATTGAGCATTTTGATATTACTTTAAAACAGGTACCAGTAGTTAACCCTGAAAATTATATTTTATTATTTGCCCCTGGTTTACCTGATCTCATACACACACATACACCTAAAATNTTACCTGATCTCATACACACACATACACCTAAAATCCTATTTGAAGAGTTTGTGTCATATATCGCTTCATACATTAGCCTATGGTTTGGGTTTTCATTTATTATGCTTTCAAATGTTATTCACGAATCTTATCAATATATTCACCGGAAATTTAATTTTCTTATTTCAAGCAAGGTTAATTTATTTTATAATAAAATTATATTAAAAGTTAATAATATTCATAAAAATAAAAATAAAATATTTGCAGCTAATCAAATTATAGTAAAACGTGATGTAATCACACCTGAAATTTAAAATAATTATTTTATAAATTTTCTGTATTAAGTGTAATAAAAAATATCTGAACAACCCAGACTCAATTGGTATTTATAAGCCAATTCATAAAATATCCACTAATAGCTAGATCAAGCAAAATGGTTACACATGTTTTGAATTTATGTTATTTTGTTATCAAATATTTCATGTTTTATTAATGGTTTAAATAAATATTTGCTAAGAAATCAATATAATTTTAATATTAATTCTTTAAATGATTCTATGTTTGCAATAAAATATAAGTTATTTATTTAATAAAGTAATTATTTTTGTTCAGTGGTTTAAGGTTTAAGGTCAGTAAGTACGGTACAGTTTACAGTCATTTAGGTTATGTTTCCCATCAGTTAAATATGGCAACAATTAAGTTTAATGTTAAAACTTTTAAATATATTTATTTCATATTCTGTTTGTCTGTATGTTTGTACCAAATCTGTACAATTAGTATCATTTATTTCTCGTACAAAACCACAACATCTATTAAATATGGCAGCAATTCAGTCTTATCTATGCCGGCAATCACTATATGTTTCGACAAAATAGATGTTTTGAATGACAAGTATTTGAGACAATTAAATATACCGTCAAAAGGAAGTGACAAATATTTATTCAAAGAAAAAGTCAAAATATTTTGCGCTAATTATACGATTCGGGAACAGTTGGAGATATTACTATATAATTATAGCCAAATATTTGGTTCATGTAATTTAATAAAACCAAGGGCATTTCATGGGATATTCATGATTAATTCTGAACCTCAATTGAATGATCTAATGATTAATTGCGAGGAAATCAATGTTGCAATTAAATCAATTGATTATGACAGGTATGAAATTTGTTTTGCATTTATTTTTAGTAAAAATATGATTAATATTTATTGATTTTTATTTACTTTATTATACTTTTACATAATGTTGTCTGAATAAATATAATATTTATATTGTCTTTATATTATTGATTTATTTTGTATATAGAGTTTGTTTTACATTTGCATCTCAACTGAATGGAGAATCTGATGAATACTTTCTCATCGATAATGATATCCAATATAAAGACTTTTTGTTTGATTTATTCTCAGTGTTTGTAAAACCAAATAATATCATCGCTTATGTAGCCGTACATCCCAGACACCTATTGATTCAATCAGTATCTAAAAGTCAATTCATTAAATATCCACTAATAGATGGTCCAAACCAAACGGTTACATATTATATGAGTTATAAGAAAACAATAATCAAATCAATGCGAAACCCGTATGAAACCAATTGCTACGACCCAAGTGGACAACCATTTCAAACAAAAAGTGAATGTATATTTCAATGTCGAGTGAAAGGTATCCTGGATAATTGGCCTGGATCATGGCCTGGAAACTATTTGTCATACAATAACACCCTTGAATATAAAATTAGTGATATGTTTAGCAATTTTGCAAATAATTGTAGTTACGATAGTATGTTAGCAAATATTTGCAAAAAGTCGTGTCAAATGGGATATGAGTGCAGAATTGAAGATTATGAGTTTTTTGTAAAACAGGTACCTCTCATATATCCTACATTATGTAAAAGTATAATAAAGTAAATAAATCAATAAATATTAATCATATTTTTACTAAAAATAAATCCAAACAAACGGTTACATATTATATGAGTTATAAGAAAACAATAATCAAATCAATGCGAAAACCATATGAAACCAATTGCTACGACCCGAGTGGACAACCATTTCAAACAAGAGGTGAATGTATATTTCAATGTCGAGTAAAAGGTATCCTGGATAATTGACCTGGATCATGGCCTGGAAACTATTTGTCATACAATAACAACCTTGAATATAAAATTAGTGATATGTCTAGCAATTTTGCAAATAATTTTAGTTACGATAGTATGTTAGCAAATATTTGCAAAAAGTCGTGTCAAATGGGATACGAGTGCAGAATTGAAGATTATGAGTTTTTTGTAAAACAGGTACATCTAATATATCCTGACAATTATTTTATACTATTTGCCCCTGATACACCAGACTTAATACATACACACTCACCAATAATCTTATTTGAAGAGTTTGTTTCATACATTGCTTCCTATGTTAGCCTATGGTTTGGATTTTCAATTATAATGCTATCAAATGTTTTCATAAATGTTATCAATATATTCAAAGAAAAGTTAACGTTTTAAATAATTTCAATAATTTTCGTATTTTTAATTTTTTTACAAAAAGAACAAATAATATTCAAAATATTTCTGTTTCTATAAATAATGTCAATATAGTTGTGTCCATAATATGTTATTAAAGAGGCACACAATAGCACCGGAATTATAAATTCTTAGTAATATAACTTATAGGAATAATAATTTAACCATACTAAATTCACCCCGAGTTTGTATCATATTTTGAATCCTATGTTAGCCTATGGTTTGGATTCTCTGTTATAATGCTTTCAAATATAATACATAAATCTTATCGATATATTGAGCAGAAAATCTATTTGTATGTTTTGAAATTGTTAATAAAACTCAAGTAATATTAACATAATTCCTATAACTCCGACTTGTTAAAAATAAATTAATAAAGTGAGACATCTACACATCTACCTCCTTGTCCGTAGTGGACACACATGTGGCCAAACATCTCATCCACAAATATACGATGAATCCATAATGTTTTGCTCGCATTTCTATGTTTCATGCGATCAATCAATTTTGTAAAAAGTATTTTAATATATTGTATCATAATTTAGGTTTAATTTGAAATATTTTAATAATTTGCTAAAAATCAATGTTATTAATAGTCTCTCTCTTAGTCTATCCATTTAAGCACAAATAAATGTGTGATCTTTTCACTGATAATTCATAAATATTGAAACAAAAAGTCTTAAATATACTTTTATTATTTACAAAGTTTTCTTGTTTGTAACATTTTTATTTAAAACAATCCAAACTTCAAAACACGATTAAAAATTGTTACATAAATCAAATGTTTATTCATTTAAAAACAAATAGTTAATTTATGCATTTAATGTAAATATAGTTAACCCAGGTTATGTTAAACATGAATTTAATTACTTCACTAAACTCTCGACAATATCATTGATTTTCTCAATACTATTCTCCGATTGTATTCTCATTGAAGCCTTTTTGCACTTTTGAGCCATTGTTTGATCATTTAATACACTATTGATTGCATCCAATAATTGTTGTTCAGAGCACTGGAAGGGGTCGAGTCTGACCCCAAACCCCATTTCCTGTACTCTCTGTGCGTTATCGAATTGATCGAAAAATAGGGGCAAAACTATCATTGGTTTCCCGAAATACATGCTTTCGGTGAGAGTGTTGTTAATGTAATGAATTGACTCTTAAATACCGATTGAATTAATTGATGTCTGGGATGAAGGGCTATATAAGCCCTAATATTCTCTACTTTAGTAATAACTGAGAATATATCGACCAAATAGTCCTTATATTGCATATCATTGTCGATTAGATAGAGATCATCCGACTCTCCATTAGTTTGCGATAGAAATGTAAAACAAAGTCTGAATATAAAATAATTTTAGTTAATAAATAATTTTTAATGACTCTTAATACTCCTAAAAATAATCATAATTTTAATTTTAATTAAGTAGGACATTATACAGTATTTACGTACTTGTGATAATCTATGGATTTCTTGACTTCATTGATTTTCTCGCAATTCACGTATAGATCATTTAAAATGTGTTCAGTATTATTGACATATATACCGGAAAAGGCCTTTGGTTTCAATATATTACAATCACGAAATACTTGGCTGTAATTGTAGAGCAATACATCCAACTGCTCCCTAATCGTATAATTTGAACAAGCTTTTTTAACTCTTTCTAGATATAAATCTCTATGGTTTAATTTTGATGTAATGTTAAATTGCGTTAAATACTTGTCATTCAAAACATCAATTTTGTCGAAACATATAGTGATTGCCGGCAGAGATATCTCGGAAACCTTGTCGTATTTGACAGAAGTTGTGGTTTTATATGAGAAATAAATCGTACAAATCGTAACAATTAGGCAGAGATATCTCGGAAACCTTGTCGTATTTGACAGAAGTTGTCCAAAATATACTCTTTATTTAGCATGTTTAGCATTGTTAAACTATGTTTGTATGTCTATTTGTGTTATCTTTTATTTAATGAGCTTTTCAAAATTGTAATTTACAATAACCATAGTACAAACGAACAAATCACAAATTACATTAACATTTAATAGTAAATTATTTTCAATATACAAGTAGATCAGGAAAGAAGTCATAATAAAAACACTTAAATAATTGAAATATTTTGTTGATTACAAAGAATAACATTCTACAAAAATGACATGGTAATAAAACATTTGTAAAATAAAAGATTGTATTTTAGCTCATTTTAATCAATTAAAGTGCAGTACAAAGCAAATAGTTTTGTTTAAAACCACAGAATGATTACATGAATGTATATTATTTAACAACATAATGTTTTGACATTTCATATTCACTTAAATATCACACATATAATTTATCAAACTTATTACAATTACATTTTAATTATAATATGCTAGTCCTAAATTAACAAACAATATAAATGATACAGTATTATCCCAACAAATTACTCTACCGGTGCTATTGTGCGCCTATTTGTTATAATTTTATGCAGACCTGTATATTTATGTGTGATATGAATTTTAATAATTAAATATTTTGCATGAAACCTATTACAAAAATTTAAAACGGTTAATTTAAATTTCCGGTTAACATAGTGATAACATTTATGCATAACATTAGATAACATTATAAATGAGAATCCAAACCATAGGCTAACATAGGAAGCAATGTATGAAACAAACTCTTCAAACATAATATTCGCTGAATGTTTGTGTATTAGATCAGGCGTATCAGGGGCATATAAAGTTATATAATTAACAGGGTCCATCAGTGGCGACTGTTTTACCATTAAATCATACAGTTCATGTGTGCACTTATATCCCATTTGACATCATTTCCTGCAAATATCTGCCAAAATATTATCGTAATTTAAATTACTGGAGAAATATCCTACATTATCTGTTGTCTTATATTCAAGTGTATTATTGTATGTTAAATAATTTCCAGGCCATGATCCAGGCCATTTATCTTGAATACCTTTAATTCTACAATTGTATATACATTCAGCCCTTGATTGAAATGGTTGTCCACTCGGATCGTAACAATTGGTTTCATAGGGTTTTCGCATTGATTTGATGACTGTTTTCGTGTATTGCATATAATATGTAAGCGTTTTGTTTGGACCCTCTTTTAGGGGAAAATGAGAATCCAAACCATAGGCTAACATAGGAAGCAATGTATGAAACAAACTCTTCAAACATAATATTCGCTGAATGTTTGTGTATTAGATCAGGCGTATCAGGGGCATATAAAGTTATATAATTATCAGGGTCCACCGGTGGCGTCTGTTTTACCATTAAATTATACAGTTCAAGTGTGCACTTATATCCCATTTGACATGATTTCCTGCAAATATCTGCCAAAATATTATCGTAATTTAAATTAGTCGAGAAATATCCTACATTATCTGTTGTCTTATATTCAAGTGTATTATTGTATGTTAAATAATTTCCAGGCCATGATCCAGGCCATTTATCTTGAATACCTTTAATTCTACAATTATATATACATTCAGCCTTTGAT
>CAJPVJ010001025.1:0-18579 GCA_905397405.1 Oppiella nova
TCTCACATAATAAGTAAAATAAATTGTTATCAAATTAGTATTGAAAAGTGAGTGAACGCCTATTTAATTCATCCATAAACCAACGTTTCAATGAGTTTTAGCAAGATAATTATATGTACTAATAAATATATAATTTAATTCAATTACACACATTTATTTACAATGAGCTCAATATTCAGATTTAATAATCATATAATTTATTTATAAGTTTTAAAAAATCTTTATAAAATATAAGAAAATTGTATATTTGTATAATACAGTATTATTGTACAATATATTGGGTATTTTATACTTTATTATAAGTTATGATTAGAAATTACGAGTGCTTTTGTCAAAACTATTTGCAATTCCATTCACACATATTGTATATTTTTGATGAAATTATTATCATATTTACCGTATTATTTAATATTCATTAAATGTTTATCATAGTTAGTGAATATGTGTAGTTGACATGTTTGTTGTGAGTTATTACTAATGACAATTCGGATTCCCTTCGTAATCAACATCTAAATTATAGACAAATATATATATATATATATGAACTATTTTATCAAAACACTTACAATTGTTAGACTAGAAATTTGCATAAAATAAAACATTATTTATTTATGTTTAATATTTATTTTTATATACAATATACAGTATGAATTAATAATAGATAATTCAATTCACATTTGATTGGGTGGTAAAGAATATTTCTTATAAAATGAGCAAAAAAATAGCTTTGTATTTGTGTTGATATTAAATCATAGATAACAAGCATTTTATTGAAGTGTTAAAGACATGAGTTGAATGCGAGAACTCACTAATGAATATACCTCAATATACTACACCAATAGTGTTTCCTATGGTTTATGGGCATTTATAGCCAGTCAATTTAATTGGAAAACCGTATACGATACTTGTGCTAATTAGCACGAGTCCTGGTCTAGCTTTTTAACAATTGTCATTATTCTCAATTTTAAAACAATTGCCATTTTCTCACATATTATGATTAAATGAACATTTTTAATAGTTTCATTTTAGAAAATTCAAATATATATTCATACCATGTTATTGGATACGAAAAATTATAAAAACAAAAATATGAGAAAATGTCAAAATTTGTTGCGAAACTATATTACATTGAGCCCAGAGATAGACACTCTTTAATGAATATAAATTCACTGAAGTCATAAATAAATGTTAATACAAAGACATGTTTAGGTTTAGTAGAGTATATAAAACTAGTCGATACATTTTTGCTTACAAATTAGGAATATAATCAACACTATGGTATAGTTTTTCCATAAATATTATATTTCAAAAAGGGTTTGTATTACTATTTGTTTGAGCCAAATTAAGTACTTTAAACGTCATTAACCAACACATTTACATGGTATGTAATATTTAAATCAAATCTATACCGAGGTCTTATTTTAACCATTATTGTAATACACGAATGAAGACTGGAAAGTGCTTAAAACCATATAAAATCGGAGTTTTTTATTATGGCAAATATATTGTATTTAATACTCACTATTTGTATTCTTATTACAAATTCAAACATAATTTTCTCTACTTTATATATCGCATATTTTAAACATTATTTGTTCTCAATTTTATATTGAAATTCAGTTGGTTAATGAGATAAAAGCATTAAATATTTGTTAACCTCTTTGAACTCTATAATATTATTACAATATAAAGTACTGTAGACTATAGTAAATTATATTTATAATAAATATTGTACAATAGTATTGTAATAAAGTATATAGTTACTATGCTCTTTATTATACACTGTACTATGCTTTAGCGAGTTATCTCTAATTTTAGTAACGAAATAATTGTATATTTATTATAATTAGTAAGTAACTGACTCTTGACTGTCACACTAAACTTATCGATTTACTACAAATACAAAACTACAACTAAAGCCAATGTATTTTTTACATCATTTGGTAGCATTGAGTTTCTAATTTCCAACTAAAGTTAGAATTGTTGGATAATTGTTGAGATAACAGTCTTACTTTTAGGGAATTACCATTTTTGACCCTTCAAAACAGTCCATCTCAGGATCTCACAGAATATTGTCTTAAATTATTTACAGTATATATATAATTATTTATATATAATATATTAAACAATATTATTTGTGACTTAAATTAAAAATTCTTTTAATATTTTTTGTAATAATTTTTAGAATGACTATAATAGTTGGTTAAAAGCATTATTATTATTATTTTAAATTAATATCTGAGTCAATATATCGGATGAAACCTGACTTCTTTCGCATCTTGCAAGCTTTTTTTTGTTTACAACTAAATATTAATATCTTTTTAACTTAAACTCATAGACTTTATACACTAAAGATTTTGATATTTAGTCGTAAGGAAAAATGCTTGCAAGAAGCGAAAGATTAGCCTATATTAGTCTGGTATCATCCGATATATTGAACCAGATATNAACATAAATAAATAATGTTTTATTTTATGCAAATTTCTAGTCTAACAATTGTAAGTGTTTTGATAAAATAGTTCATATATATATATATATATTTGTCTATAATTTAGATGTTGATTACGAAGGGAATCCGAATTGTCATTAGTAATAACTCACAACAAACATGTCAACTACACATATTCACTAACTATGATAAACATTTAATGAATATTAAATAATACGGTAAATATGATAATAATTTCATCAAAAATATACAATATGTGTGAATGGAATTGCAAATAGTTTTGACAAAAGCACTCGTAATTTCTAATCATAACTTATAATAAAGTATAAAATACCCAATATATTGTACAATAATACTGTATTATACAAATATACAATTTTCTTATATTTTATAAAGATTTTTTAAAACTTATAAATAAATTATATGATTATTAAATCTGAATATTGAGCTCATTGTAAATAAATGTGTGTAATTGAATTAAATTATATATTTATTAGTACATATAATTATCTTGCTAAAACTCATTGAAACGTTGGTTTATGGATGAATTAAATAGGCGTTCACTCACTTTTCAATACTAATTTGATAACAATTTATTTTACTTATTATGTGAGATTATAAATGACGACCTAGTTTATTAATTGCATAAACATAGGGTATAAAAACATGTCCATTTTAATGGTTGAATTTTTGTACTTGCATTAGCAATATGTAATTTATATTATATAATAAAAGGAGTAACACTTATTAATAATCATTATCCCTTTAACACAATATTTAATAATCGATTTCAATCTGTTATATACAGAAAGTACGGGTCTTTTGTCACTAATGACAGGCCAGACATCATTTCATCCCTCTATTCTCGTATCTGATTTTTATTGTGTGTTGTCTTTGGAGACAAAAACTATACTTAAGATTAATAGTGAGTCAATAAATCTGCGAAACGTATAATATATTGAAGTGTTTGTCACAATATTGCTCATACACTAAAACACCCACACATTGAATGTGGACTAAAGTATTATTATTAGTAACTGTAATTTAGATGAATTCTTACATAATAGCGAGTCATATATCTGACTGTCAGGTATTATTTGAATTTCAGAGAAAACAATTCTCGTATGTATGGCTTGCTTTCAAAATTGTTAATTAATGCCGTGACTAAGGCTGCAAAACCTCCCGGTTTCACAGGGAGTCTCCCGGAATTAAGGTATATCTCAAGTCTCCCGGTTGATTGTCAACCTTGACATTAGTTTCTCCAGGACAAAAATTACCGATTTTATACTACAACTAATATATTTGTTAAGTTAAAAATTCAATTAAATCAGGGCCAATAAAATCAAAATCTATGATTTAATTGAAAAAGTGAAATATTTTTCACTTATTAATTAAATTTATAAAATTATTGGTCAAATTTATAATTATTCCCTAAAGATCTACAATTTCCTGAACAATTAGTGTATATAAATGTTGTAAATTATTATTATGTTATAAAGTCAACTAAAATCTTGTCTAATTCACCTTAATTATGACAAAAATATAACCGAAATTATATAGATATGACTATAGAGTTCTTATAAAAATCTCCCGGAATTCTCCTGGTCATTTAGTATTAGTACTATTGTAAACTCCCGGTGCAACTTTTTGACTTGGCAGCCCTAGCCGTGTCTTATATGTCGTAAATATTGTTTTATATTTATACTCCTTTTCATCCATTGATTGACGTTATCTGAGACACTGTTTGCCAGACTTTGACATCAATAGCATACAAACATTATAAATATTAATTTGCATATTATGGTGTAGTATTTACATTGTAAATTAATGCTACAATCGTCAGAAATAACCCAATCAAATATTTAATAATAATCGGTACTAAAATATAATAAAAAAGTCGAAAAGTCGAATAGTGTTCTAGGTTTTAACAAAATATTAATTGTATACACAGTGAGCTTAAATATAATTTGGTTTATACATAATTTTCTTTCTTTTCGGAAAGAGAGAGAATTAGGTATCAGGTGTAGGTAATAGTGTTTATGTGTAAATACCGGTGCTCTTACAGCAAATGCTTTACGCACTATATTTCTCTTAATGCTATACTCCCGAAAAAACATTAATATTGTTTATCCAATATTTTTAGATGTATTAAGTATTAATCCGCTAAAAATGTTTTATTATCAGACATTAATATAAATAAATTCATTCTCATTTGGAATTAATTTTGCAAATTTTTATTTTTAAACTTTCTTGGTATCCCATTCAATTTATCTAGCTTTAGAGAAAGTATAAATTAATCTAAATAGCAATAATTATTTAAATTCTTAAGACTAATACGTTAATTTCTTATTTCATACAACACAGTATTTATGCAATAAAAATATTTCTTTTATAAAGACTTAGATTTTGTATATCAATTTGAAATTTTTTAACAATGCCAAATTGTCATAATTTCTTTGATATTAAAACATAAAATCTGTATTTAGTAATTTAAAGTAATTAAATTAAAGATAATTATTATGATGTATATCTGTTATTTGGCCTAACTCTAAACCTACTGTATGATATATTATATGTGATTAATAGCTAATTATTTATTCAATTATCAAGGCTCAATATTCATTGATCCATTTAAGACTTGAGCATTACTATTATTATAATACAGTTCACTATACGTTATAATGGGTTAAATGAGAGTGCTGTACGTAGACTTATATCCGATTATGTATTACTTACGTAAAACTCTTCACTAATAGATTGCAAAGACTGCGAGAATTTGTAACACAGAAAATGAACGAAAAATCCTTTTTAACAGAAAAATTCAATTTGGCTTAAAATCCCAAAAGCGCTGATACTTTAGCACAATATAATAGTCTAACTTCTTAACCATTACTATAGGCTCTATGACTATTTATTTGCAGAGAGAGAGAGAGAGAGAGAGAGAGACCGAATAGAAATATGAAGTCATTTTCAGATGATTTCCCATAAATAATGAGCAAAAGTCAAAACCAATGCAGAATCTTACACTTGAAATATACTGTTTGGATATAATTATCAATTTATTCCACCGTTTATAATGCATCGCCTGTAAAGTCAAACTAATTATAGAATATTTATTTCGCTTCACTATTATATGATGAAATAATTTGCTAAAATAATGTAAAGCACAAATTAAACATCATGTCTATAATAATTAAAATTGATTTTTAAATATTTTTATGTTTAGTTATATAAATTTTTAATAATATACTGTAACATTTTTAATGTTATTGAGGATATTAATGAATAAAGTAACTTTTAATGTTTTTAATTAAAAACAGATAATTTATTATACGAATATTAATTACAGTACCGGTATAAACCAAACGGTAATAGTCATGTCCTATTTAAAATATTTAAAATTATTAAGGATATCTATTGAAAGTTATTTTCTGAATTAACTAAAATGAAAATAATTAAGAATATAATTAAGTATATGATTTAAAAATCAATTTGAACCTAAACANACAGAAAGTACGGGTCTTTTGTCACTAATGACAGGCCAGACATCATTTCATCCCTCTATTCTCGTATCTGATTTTTATTGTGTGTTGTCTTTGGAGACAAAAACTATACTTAAGATTAATAGTGAGTCAATAAATCTGCGAAACGTATAATATATTGAAGTGTTTGTCACAATATTGCTCATACACTAAAACACCCACACATTGAATGTGGACTAAAGTATTATTATTAGTAACTGTAATTTAGATGAATTCTTACATAATAGCGAGTCATATATCTGACTGTCAGGTATTATTTGAATTTCAGAGAAAACAATTCTCGTATGTATGGCTTGCTTTCAAAATTGTTAATTAATGCCGTGACTAAGGCTGCAAAACCTCCCGGTTTCACAGGGAGTCTCCCGGAATTAAGGTATATCTCAAGTCTCCCGGTTGATTGTCAACCTTGACATTAGTTTCTCCAGGACAAAAATTACCGATTTTATACTACAACTAATATATTTGTTAAGTTAAAAATTCAATTAAATCAGGGCCAATAAAATCAAAATCTATGATTTAATTGAAAAAGTGAAATATTTTTCACTTATTAATTAAATTTATAAAATTATTGGTCAAATTTATAATTATTCCCTAAAGATCTACAGTTTCTTGAGCAATTAGAGTATATAAATGTTGTAATTTATTATTATGTTACAAAGTCAACTAAAATCTTGCCTAATTCACCTTAATTAGGACAAAAATATAACCAAAATTATATAGATATGATTATAGAGTTCTTATAAAAATCTCCAGGAATTCTCCCGGTCATTTAGTATTAGTACTATTGTAAACTCCCGGTGTGCAACTTTTTGACTTGGCAGCCCTAGCCGTGTCTTATATGTCGTAAATATTGTTTTATATTTATACTCCTTTTCATCCATTGATTGACGTTATCTGAGACACTGTTTACCAGACTTTGACATCAATAGCATACAGACATTATAAATATTAATTTGCATATTATGGTGTAGTATTTACATTGTAAATTAATGTTACAATCGCCAGAAATAACCCAATCAAATATTTAATAATAAACGGCACTAAAATATAATAATAAAAAAGTCTAAAAGTCGAATAGTGTTCTAGGTTTTAACAAAATATTAATTGTATACACAGTGAACTTAAATATAATTTGGTTTATATATAATTTTCTTTCTTTTCGGAAAGAGAGAGAATTAGGTATCAGGTGTAGGTAATAGTGTTTATGTGTAAATACCGGTGCTCTTACAGCAAATGCTTTACCCACTATATTTCTCCTAATGCTATACTCCCGAAAAAAAACATTAATATTGTTTATCCAATATTTTTATATGTATAACTTGTAAGTATTAATCCGCTAAAAATGTTTTATTATCAGATATTAATATAAATAAATTCATTCTCATTTGAAATTAATTTTGAAATTTTTTATTTTAAAACTTTCTTGGAAACCCATTCAATTTATCTAGCTTTAGAGAAAGTATAAATTAATCAAATTAGCAATAATTATTTAAATTCTTAAGACTAATATCATATTAGTAATATGTTAATTTCTTATTTCATACAACACAGTATTTATGCAATAAAAATATTTCTCTTATTAAGACTTAGATTTTGTATATAAATTTGATATTTTTTTTAACAATGCCAACTTGTCATAATTTCTTTGATATTAAAACATAAAACTTGTATTTAGTAATTTAAAGTAATTAAATTAAAGATAATTATTATGATGTATATCTGTTATTTGGCCTAACTCTAAACCTACTGTATGATATATTATATGTGATTAATAGCTAATTATTTATTCAATTATCAAGGCTCAATATTCATTGATCCATTTAAGACTTGAGCATTACTATTATTATAATACAGTTCACTATACGTTATAATGGGTTAAATGAGAGTGCTGTACGTAGACTTATATCCGATTATGTATTACTTACGTAAAACTCTTCACTAATAGATTGCAAAGACTGCGAGAATTTGTAACACAGAAAATGAACGAAAAATCCTTTTTAACAGAAAAATTCAATTTGGCTTAAAATCCCAAAAGCGCTGATACTTTAGCACAATATAATAGTCTAACTTCTTAACCATTACTATAGGCTCTATGACTATTTATTTGCAGAGAGAGAGAGAGAGAGAGAGAGAGACCGAATAGAAATATGAAGTCATTTTCAGATGATTTCCCATAAATAATGAGCAAAAGTCAAAACCAATGCAGAATCTTACACTTGAAATATACTGTTTGGATATAATTATCAATTTATTCCACCGTTTATAATGCATCGCCTGTAAAGTCAAACTAATTATAGAATATTTATTTCGCTTCACTATTATATGATGAAATAATTTGCTAAAATAATGTAAAGCACAAATTAAACATCATGTCTATAATAATTAAAATTGATTTTTAAATATTTTTATGTTTAGTTATATAAATTTTTAATAATATACTGTAACATTTTTAATGTTATTGAGGATATTAATGAATAAAGTAACTTTTAATGTTTTTAATTAAAAACAGATAATTTATTATACGAATATTAATTACAGTACCGGTATAAACCAAACGGTAATAGTCATGTCCTATTTAAAATATTTAAAATTATTAAGGATATCTATTGAAAGTTATTTTCTGAATTAACTAAAATGAAAATAATTAAGAATATAATTAAGTATATGATTTAAAAATCAATTTGAACCTAAACATAAGTTTCAAAGTAAAAATTAATAAGTAAAATGTAATTTTAATTTACTTAAACAAAATGTATTAATGAAACATCAAAGTATAATTCATTAGTAAAACATATTCTCATATCTCATAACATCTTAAGCCCTGATGATGGTCACAGTGTTGACCGAAAACGTCCGGCTATTATCTTAATTTTTATTTTTTAAGTCATTTTCACTGATACGATAAATAAATATTGAAAACTCAAACTTTAAAAAATGTATTAAATTAGAAACTTGTGAAATATGTCATTGATCCATTGAATTTCAATGAATGTGCGTATAGATAGTGACTAAAAATAATTTCATTAAATCCCGTAAATAAAATCTATCCGAAAATATGCTATCAAGTTATTTATACATAAATACACTCAACTAATATTATAAATTAAGATTTCTAGATTTTAACTAAATCTTCTCATAACAATAATCACATTTAATATAAATATTATAAAAAGTATTTAATAGTAAATATAATAGAGCTCTTTAAGTATTGCACGAATGTTCAAAAGTATGCGAAAATTTCTTTTAATAAAATATTGAAATCTAATATTAAATCAAAAATATTTTGCTTTTTTTATAATATTATATATTGGAATTTATATTCGTATATACAGTGTATTACTACTGCAATACAAAATGTGAGACTATTTTTGAATTCAAATTTAATATTATGGAAATGAATAGCCTTTCTTATAATATTTATTCCGGTTATTTTCATATATTGAATATATAATAATGAATACAAACTTGGCGTTAAACGTCATTATATGTCACTTACCAATCAGTAGTGACAGAGCGCCGGTGTGTTTTTTGGTACAATACTTCCCAGACATCTATTTAGGCATAAAAAAGAAAAGCTTTTATTTTTGAATTTTATGCGCATTTTTATTACAAAATCAAAAATCTATTCACTCATATCTTGAGACATGAATAAGAAAGAGTAGAGCACCTGTATTAGGGAACGGGTGACATGTCTTATACAAAAGTAAAGTAACATCTACTGTATAATATACAGTATATACATATTATGTACCGTATATTAATAGTATATCCCTTTAAAGGCATTTCTCCTTATAACATGTTTGTGTTGCAGTTAAGCATACTTTATGTAATATTACTTCAATATTCTATTAAAATGTGACACAAATTACATTATTATAATATACACCAGAAGTCTATGTCATTTTCATAGATATTATTATGTATTACTCATATCAATATATAGCATAATATATGCTCACAAAAGATTTTCATGCCTATATATACAATTTATAATTACAATTTAACTAATATTTTATAGAATCCCTATATACTTTTAAAAATAGATATCTAGTTAAAAATAATGTTTTTATATAATTCCTAAATATAACATATATATATATTAATAGTAGTTGTATTAAAAACTATATTAATGTTATATATAAATTTATATAATTGAGAAAAATACGGAACAAAATGATTAATTACTCAACATTTTGTCGGATATTAATACTCACTCATTAAATGTATAATTATTTTGAAATTAAATGTGAATATATTTTCATAATTATATGTTTGTATTTAAATGAAAGTCATTATTCATTATGTATTCTGTATCTATTCTGCAAATATATATAGTATATTATACTAGTACTGTATACTATATATTATATAATTTCAAAACTATGAGTAACTTATAGCGTGAAAACTTTCAAATTAAAAAATATACATTAAAGTTTACTGATTAAACACAAATATCTTATTTGAAATTGCAACATTAAATTAAATAAGTTATTATTTTAAATATAAATAAACACAAAAATAATAGTAAAATAACATATAATTAATATTCAATTTATGGTAATTTTAAATAATATTGAATAAAATAGTGATAACCAGCACAGTCTTTTATAAAAATATCAGGAGTTATCTAGTTTAATAGTTTAATATTTTTATTAAATAAAACTAATGAAATAAAATTTATCCCTATAAAAATTAATAAATTAATATAATTATATATTTGTTTATATTGTTTAGGAATCGGCAAAACATGGCTCATGTCTGTGGAATGACTTCTGTTGCAATACACTGTATGTATAGACATGTCATATACTTTACTATAAGTTACGTTAACTTTACACTTATAGTGAGTTTTCATTTTTGGCTGTTACTGGCATATACTGTAATAAACTATATGTTTATAAAAGATATTTCATTTGATGACAATTTTTGTCGTTGACTTAAAGCCCAGAAAATCCATTTAATGTTGACTTTAATATATATATACAGTATATATATATATATAAACACTGCTCTCTAATATGCATTCTGTGTCGTCTCTAAGGTTACATTTACACTGATTTTGCATACAAGTTACTTTCATCTCTCTCTCTCTCATTTTATAGAAATACATTAACAAATATACTTTAAGTAAACTAAAAATATTATACTATATCTTATTGGATTGAGATAATTGATAATATATTTGATCAAAAAGCAATAACTCTTTATATCGGGTGTCCCATCGTATCAGTAGGATTTGTAAATTAAATAAAAAATATTTACAATTATATTTTACTAACAAAAACTATACCAAAATGTTGGAAATTTATTAAAATTTTAAGTAATAAACTATATGTTTATAAAAGATATTTCATTTGATGACAATTTTTGTCGTTGACTTAAAGCCCAGAAAATCCATTTAATGTTGACTTTAATATATATATATATATATATAAACACTGCTCTCTAATATGCATTCTGTGTCGTCTCTAAGGTTACATTTACACTGATTTTGCATACAAGTTACTTTCATCTCTCTCTCTCTCTCTCTCTCTCTCTCTCTCTTATTTTATAGAAATACATTAACAAATATACTTTAAGTAAACTAAAAATATTATACTATATCTTATTGGATTGAGATAATTGATAATATATTTGATCAAAAAGCAATAACTCTTTATATATTCTATTAAAAATATTATGAACCTTGTTTCTAATCAACATTTTATAAGTCACTCAAATATTTACACTTAATTTTCTTTTAGTTTATATCTCTTTGCTTTATATTTCTTGTATTTCCCATTAGATTCATAAGTCGTAGCAGTAAGCGATAGAAAGAAAGAAAGAGAGACAGAGAGAGAGAGAGAGAGAGAGAGAGAGCAAAAATAACTATAAACCAATTCTATACTAACATGACTACTACAGTATTACTGCTCTATTGAACTATTGGATGATTTGTGTGTATTTATATGAAAGTACTCTATTTGTAGGAAATTCTCCAAAGTATATGTGAATGAAAAACAAATGCATCAAATCAATAGTCTTCACAATTAATTCTTACATATATATTATATTATATTTTATGGTCCCTTTTTTGTGCACAAATAAGACATTTATTTTTTAATGAATATATTGAATATTTTAAAAATAAAATATAATCCATTAATTTTAATAAATACATCTATTTAAATTATTAAATTAATGCTATTAAAAGGTGCAATTATATTTTTGAAATTAAAATTTATACTACTTTAATTGCCGGAAACTCTAAAAGCCATAAATAATTGCTGTTTAATTCTATAAATGTTTTATGATTAAAGTTGTCATTCAGATGTAAATGTCTTACTTTAACATAAACTCAATTTAAATTATATTAATATTTATAAGTCACTCTTTTATAATTTTAGATCGTATGTGTAATGCCGTAATTTGATTTTTTAGATAATCAGTTATAATATAATTTTATTGAATTGTTATAATAAAAATAACATTTTATTGACAATAAATCTTATGAAGTTTTTTGTGCAGACTGTATACACAATGTATTGTAAGTTTGATTACAAGACTTAAATAAATACAATATCCTAGTTAATTAAATTAAATTACATAATAACAGATGTAATGCCAAAATACATCAATACAAATATACTATCTTATAGTTTACCGTATATTAAATATTTATCCATGTATGGGGACGTTGATAAAAAGTAAAATAAATTATAATTTATTATTATTTGTTAATCAAACATTATTGTAAAAAACATTAGATATATAAACCGAGAATTAGATGGGAATGGATGCAAGAGAAATACTATTTGGTTGATAGATATAGAAATAAAAACATGAAAAATGTTTTCTTTCATGTTTTTATCGAACAAATGATTGATTATATTATAAGAGCCAAAGAAATCTGTTTTTATTTAAATCACTTATAAAGATAAAAAGAAAGACTAATTTCACATAAAGCAGGTATTCTCAGATTTCATTCAATCGATATATTACTGCAATCATTTTTAAAAACATTTAAATGTTAAAAAGAATTTATTAAAACACATTATATATTATAAATAAAAAATGAAAGTAACATTACTATTAACAAGCATAAATGCTGTATATGAGAACAGCTCATAATAAAATTTGTTAAATATGATTTATTTGGTGTTGATGAGTTGTATAACGTATAACATAATTATAAATAAAAAATGAAAGTAACATTACTATTAACAAGCATAAATGCTGTATATGAAAACAGCTCATAATAAAATTTGTTAAATATGATTTATTTGGTGTTGATGAATTGTATAACGTATAACATAACTGTAACGTTAATATACTGGTATTATAGAAACCTAATACTGTATATGGAATGCCTGTTGAATGTGATGCACTCTATTTCTCTATAGATTTTCATGACTCTAGTGGTCTATGTGTGCGATTGTAGAGTATATGGAGAGCCCATACACACAACAGGAGAGTTGTTGTGCTACAGAATGCCATTGCCATTGAGTATAGCCATAGATGTAGACCACGTTATATATTAAATTAAATTCTGTTCACAGAATCCGATCGATAAATCCAGTCATACGTTCAGTGCGTGTGTTGTATGTGAGCCTATACTATGAATACAGTAATGCAGTACAGAATATGCATACATCCATACATCCATACATCCAGTGTAATGCACTCTACGCTCACTTCTAAGAAAACTGATTTTAATGTAAATAAACTTATTATTTAATTTGAAAATACTATTAATATTTCAATGTAATCCAAATATTATACTCAAATATTAGCCATTAATACTTTAATAAAAAGCTTTGTTGTAGTTGTTTGCTATTACAACATAATAGTGTTTTTACACGCATTACTGTATATACTTTACTCAATGCTAATTGCTATGGAACAGCAGTAGTATCATATATTTTTAAACTTCCTTTATACAATTTTATTTTTTATACAATTAATTTATTTAACTATTGTTTATCATTAACTTTAATTAAGATTTTATTCACAATTTCTTTACCAAAATTGTTTATATAATATTTGGATTAATTAAAATCTAGTATATATTAAAATGAACCAACATACCGGTGTAAAAACAATATTAGTGTAAACAATATGGTAAAGAATATTCTGTCAGTGAGTGACAACACATACATTGAGCACATGCTCTCTCACAGTGTGTATCGAATCCAATAGTGTTTTGTTTGTTTCAAATATTTTCTATCACTCAAACATAAAAACAAATAAATTCTTATATTTAATAATATAATAGAATTATATTAACTAATAGAATTGACTTTAATTAAATAATACACTATATAAAATATTCACAAATTATCTAATTTACTCTTAATAAAATAACGAATAGGAGATGAATATGGAATAAAATGTGAAAATTGTCAGTATGTACACTAATCTAGGTAATACCACTCTATAGACAACATCTACCAGTGCTCTATGCGATTGTCAGAAACAGGGAATCTGTGTTAGAAAATCTCGTAACATTAACACGAGTTCTGAGATTCATATACAGTACCAGTACTCGTAGTAATCTGTGCTCTACTATCACTAAACATCCCATTTATTATTCATTGATTTTATTTACAGGCATAGAGTTTATATTTTGTCCTATTTATTCAAATGTGAACATTATTAAATTGTTTAAATAAAAAATAGTTGAAAAACATATAAAAACTTTATAGTAGAAAAGTTTATGCCATATCTTAAATATTTAAAATAATAATTATAATATGTAACTTTTATAACTTTTTATTTTCATTATGCAATTATATCTCACATAAAGAGAAAAATTGATTTTGATCACATACACACCATTAACGATCGTATATGTACGGTAAGTAAATATAAAAATCTAACACATATTATTTTGTATTGAGTTTATTTCTGTTGTGTGTGTTTGCGATCCTATTTTATTGAACACTACATACTAGAAAACAAAACAAAATCTTTTATAACTTATTTCTTGATATGACATAACACTATAATACTTTGTCGTAGATATTCTTGGTCACTATTTCTGAAATATTCATGTCGCACTTTATATTGAGTTGTGTTATTTAATGGTTTAAACATAACAAACTGTGGAAACCATTATTTCTAATGCAAATATAATATGTATTATTTAAATCTACATCTACTGTATTGTTAATTAAATTATCTGCATGCTTGCAATAACTGGTTGTTTGACGTAATCATAAAATAAATATCACTAAATAATAAATGAGATACAATCCCATTAATAAATTTAATATACTTTAATCTTATTTTCACTAATTTTTGCGTCATTTTATAAACTCACTATCTACATAAAACAACTACTTAATTTAAATTTTAAAAATAAAAATCAAAAATATATGTTATTTTAAAATTACATAATCTGGGAATTATAAAAACCAATAATTTTATAATTAAACCTCATGAGATTGTTTTTATATTGTAAAAATAATATTTATATCATAGTATTAGTGTTTTAATTTAAGTACAAATTCTTTGACTTACAAAAATTTACCTTAATTATCAAAATATAATAAATTATTAAACTGAAATTCAAAATATCCCGAATAATTCTAATTATTTTCAATACAAATTTGTTTCATATTACAACTTTAAACAATTATTGCCTAAAAGAAAGTCCCAATTGTGTCCAGTATTCAAACAATTTACCATAATTTAAATTGTCGATTACTGCATTCACTTTACACTAATTAAAACAATTACATTTTTAATTAAAAACTTTAATCTAATTCGGAACTCAAAATTTTAATTAAAACTTTTGTGAACACAATTTTGAAACTATCGTCTCATTGATTACTGAAAGTGAAAGGTTTTTGAATAATGAATGAATTACGGTACTATAAATTTATATTTTAAAAATATATTTGTTTTTATTATATCAATCTGATTTAGTTTAATTCTGCAAGTATTGTGTGTATATACTGTATCGGAATATAGTGTATATTGCACAAAACACATTTACAAAACTCTTTATTGACTTAATATCTAAAAAGATTATTTTTCTTTCTCTGCAATCATAGTATAGTAGTAGTGAACAACAAACTCGTGAATCTCTGTTGAAAACTCCTATTTTTAGCGATTCATTTCATTTGCACACAATTTTATACAAACTATTAGTAAAATCACTGCGAGATTTCATTCACACAAATAGTGTACACATTTGAGAATTGATTTTATTTTGTCGACCATAGAGTAAACATAGGGTTTTGTCACGAGTTTTATGTAATTTATTAGAAAGTGTTACGAAATAAACGTATCTCAATGAAATCCTATCCAATAAACAGTATTTGTAATTTGTATTTAATATTAATACAATTTATTTTATTTTTAATAAAAGTTCTGCCAAATGTTAATAGTATAAAATTTACAAGTCTTAAATTCATTTAAAAGCAATAATAAGACATTCAAAACAAACTTAAATAAATATAAAACGGTATTTTTTTAAATAAAGAGTTACAAATCCTTTAAGCATTAGTTTTATACACGACTTCACATTTTATGTTAAAATAAAACAAATCGATTGTAAAGAATGCGAGAAAATTCATTTCCTGTTTATCGCCATTGAAAGTCTACAACACTATAACTATTATATTAGACTACTAACAGTAAATAGACTGTAATTATTTTAAACACTACTTTTAAAAATTATTGAATTATATTAATCAATTATACATTTGTTCACTCTTTCCACTTGAATGCACCCCAATATCATATCTAACAATAAGTTTTTAACAGATAATTTCATAACATTTTATAAATTATTCAATATGTTAAATACTTTGAAATTAAATAGATTGTTAATTAANAGAGAGAGAGAGAGGGAGAGAGAGAGAGAGAGTTGTTAAGACATTAACCACAAAATCATTATTTTCTATAATTACATAAGATGTAAAAATACTGAGTAAACGCATAAATATGTAAAAACATAATTAGATTTTTATAATTAAATGAAAATTTAATAGCAAACACTATAACATAATATCAATGTCTTAAAGCTAAATATTTTCTGATTAGTATACATCAAACAAAAAATAATTATTTTAGTACATTGTTTAATTTAGCAATTACTATAAATCACTGGAAGTAATAGTTTATAACTGTCACTTGTTTCTTTTATAAAATAGTTTAGTTTAAGTTTTCAATATTTATTCGTAACATCAGTGAAAGTGTCTTAAAAAATAAAATTAAGATAATAGCCTCACGTTTTCGGTCAACACTGTGACCATCATCAGGGCTAAGATGTTATTAGATATGAGAAAATGTTTCACTCATTTGACTGAAAGTCAACGCGAATGAGAGTATTGTTGTATTTGTTATGAATTAAACTTTTTTTAAGAATCGATGCCAAACATGAGGAATGGCTTCACTACTATTTCTATTTAATAAGTCTCTCATTTGTTTTTCTTATTTCTATCGACTCGTAAAACTTTCGGTCAAACTCTTTATTACAAATCTTTATAACCTTAGCGTTTGTCCAATCAATTGAGTGGTTAGTAAAAATTGAATTAGTATTGAAATATGTAAATTAGTATGTTATTTATACAACAAAATAATTTATAATCAACTACAGTTTATACAGTTTTTGTACAATAGATTCCGTATATTTTCAAACATTGCGTTTCTTACATATTTCTAAAATTGTAAAATTTTTAAAAGATTTGACATCACTTACTGGTATTAAGTGAATTGACATGTAAACATTTAATTATTTAAAATCTTAATACCATTGGTAGATATTATATTATGACTCTAACTGTTGACTACTGGTACATTCAATTTAAATGATTGAAAATAATCAAAAAATCGATACAAATATAGTTTTTATTTTCTGAATGATAATAAATATTAAGAAACCTAATCGTTTGACACAAAATTTATTATTAATATTATAAAAACGAAAATATATATTATATAAAACGATAAATGTATGGATTATTGTATGAGATATTCACTCACAATACTATTATAGCTTCTAAAGCATTAAATTTATATTAAGTATTATTAACTGTCAGTTCAAGATATAGGGTTAGGGAGAGACGACGAGTGAAAATATTATTTATAGACTTATTCCTTTAGCTAACGGTACAGATAAGAGAGAAAGAAAGAAAGAAAGAGAGAGAGAGAGAGCTTGTGAACAGAGTAGTGAGTTGTAGTACTAATACCCAGCATAAATGGCATATTAAATATTTGGGAAATAGTTTGATGTCAAATGCTTGTCAAGTGTTTGTCATGAATTAGTATTTTAGGTATTTTCGCATTTGTTTTTTCGCCATAAGCTTTGTTTTATTTTGCTATTATTTAAATAGTGTTTGCCGTATTTGGTATTTTAGAAATGGTATTGTGAAATATTTATATACTGTACATACTACGTAATTAATAACATTTAACATGTAGTATATAAATATATTCTAAATTCTAGAATCTACAGGGTATGTATGGCTATATATTTGTATTTTAATTAATGATAAATATGAATAATTTGGAGAGAGAGAGAGAGAAAAGTCATTAATAATAGTACAAGATTTTTATTAACATGCCAGTACTGAACAATTAATTGATAAAAATTCTAAT
>CAJPVJ010001026.1:0-15563 GCA_905397405.1 Oppiella nova
AAGACATCAAATCTAAAATATTCCAACACATCGGCAACTAATTGATCCTTAGATACCCTTTCACTCAAACAATAGTAGGAAAGTGTCACAAATATGTAGCCATAGGTCGGGTTGTAATGGGTTTGACTCGGAATACCGTATAATAATAGCATAAAAACACCGGTTATTACAAAAGAGATGGCTTTAGTCAAGTCGAGCACCAGTTTGGTGGCCGTGAGCGCCAAATGGCTTACATTTGACTCTTCGGTGATCATAACGAGCGGTGAATATCTGGCGAAAGAAAGGGCTTCTTTGGCGTACGATATCATGTAAGACAAGACGTTGTAAAATAGCAGCGAATAAAGTGCTGTTAACTTCTGTTTCGGACAAAATAGTCGGTCGCACAGCAAGAAAAACATGATTTGATTCATGAGATTCGTTACACCACTGCTCGATAGGGTCAGACCCGCCGATGATCGCCGTCTGTCCATATTTCGTGGCATTTGTTTCACTTAACTTTATAAATATACAGCAATTTATTAATGAATATATAGTCTATGAAGTCCTTTATATTGGTGAAATCAGGGAATAGTTAAAACTGTATTTACAAATACAATACATTCAACACAATAGTCGAGTTATAATTGATAAGTAGACTGTATTTCACTTTTATGCGAGAATAATGTTTATATGAATTTCACACAGAATTTCGATACGAAATAAGAAAAAAGTCACATAAACTGACGGTTCAACCAGCAGTTCATTCTTAGGGCTATATTCGCATATTTATAACAAACACAATTTCATCTCTAAATGTGTTTGACAAATAAATACATAATTTTTGGCTCAAATTCTGGCACAAAGTCGTTGTGTAGAGAAAGGAATGAGTGATTCTGTTGAACACAAGTAAGCCGTAAGTCATCCTAACTCTGAGTGCATCACTATTTTTGAGCTAATTTTAAGCGTGACTTCAGTTTTGCGTCATTTCGTTGATAACATTCAATAATAACACAAAAACTTTGGGACAAACGGTTTGTTGACATAAAACGGGTGTTTTATTTTGAATGTCTTAGGGATGACATCAATGTATAGCTCTCTTGAGATCTTAACTCTAGATTTGGAGTCAATTCAAAGGGTTTTTGTCGACACAAGCACTTGAACTTAACCTTAAATAAACTCATGTTTTTTCATAACTTCATGAAAATAGTATTGAAATAGTATTGAGACAGTGTAGCAACTAGTTCATAATTCACCAATACATAACTAAATACTGCATTTAGTATTTAATATATTTATTACAACATATTTCAATAATTTTATATTTGTATAAGTTTACTATTTACTATAAATATACTAGATTAATATATATAATTACTATACTTATATAAATATTACTAAATTATATAATACTAAGTTAATAACAAACTCTAAACACATAGACTGTTAAGTGATGTCATATATTATGTGGACATAAGGATGGACTTGTCTTCGGGAGTATTTTTAAGTGATTCAGATTTGGGTTCAAAAGATCCTGATACTTTTCATTCAATTTGTCGATTTCTTTTTGAGCCGCAATTATCTTCTCGGACGGGGATCTCCTCCTCGCTCTGTAGGCCATCCTATCTAATGCCTCCTCTTTATAGACTATAATACAAATCAATTGATATATTTTTAAAAATTAATTGTCAACAACTTCAACACAAATACAATGAATTATTTGACTGTAAAATGTTATATTTGTGTATAATATTGATATCAATTTAAATATTTACTCCAATAATAGCAGACAGTACACATTACTGTGAATACGATTATAAATAGGATAAACATGCATAGAAATATAATTAGGTGTAATTGATTCATAATAACTTATTATTATTATTAATCGATATTAACAAAATATTTGTTATCCAGAATAATTTGCACAAAAAGTCAATTAGCTATTTTAAATAAGTATATCAATAGATTTCATTTTATAAGAATTAAACACTATTTATGTAAAATAACTGAAAGGTTTGCATAAATACTCGGTATTTGAAAATTCATGAATTACTTATTGTGCAGTTTATATAATAAATATTTGTATTTTATTTGCTAGTCATCTAAATTGGTTTTACTTTCTCTTAAATTTTAGCTAAACGTGCGAATAATGAGTGAATTGAATGAAATCTAACGTCTCTTTACATTTATGTTGGAAATACTAAACAATTATAACTATAACGGACTGTTTCTAAGGCAGTGGACATTTGACTGAAACATTTAAACAATCAATTAATTTATAATTTATAACTCAATATTAATAATTATTGCAATCGTTAAATAAAATACAGTATAAATAATTTATACTTTTTTAAAATAATTAGTAATTAAATTTACATTAGATTTGCAATGAATACAAAATTAAAACAATTCTTATGAAAAAGTGATGTGTAACTAAAATATAAACTTTGTTGGTTTAAAAAATGCTACAAAATATTGAAAAATTATTAAATGCTTAATACTTTCCAATCAACTAAATAGTCATTTAAATGTTGAGTTTGTCGATAAAAATGTTAATTAAAACTTATTTAATTAAAACACTACTTTATAGTGTAAAACAATTTCTAATCTCATTTATCAATAAATCATAGATCTATAAAAATCTAATTTATCATTTTCACTCATTAACTCATATATTAAATTTAAATAAATATTTTTATTCAAATAAATAACAAAAAATAAATTCAAAAACAATAGATAAAAATGAATTATAAATAGAAAAACAATTTGGTATTGAATGCGACGAAAGAAATTGTGTTTAAGTTTGTGACCGAAAACCTTTTGGATAAAAAGGGTTTTGAATTACATTTTATGGATCTTATGGTCAGTTTGTCGATCGCATTGAGCCGATATTACTGCCTGTCGCTGATAAGCTACTGGCGCCCGATATTTTCGATCCGCTTTTAGATCCAGAGGCCGATCCAGTCTTGGATCCAGCCTTTGAGCCACTCTTTGAGCCCATACTTGAACCCGCTTTGGATCCGGCGGTCGACTTCGCCGGCATCTGAGAGCGCGTAGACATTGTCGACGGACTCGACCCCATGTTGGAGCCCACGCTCATCCCTCCGGCCTCCGCACCGCCGGCACTCTTATCATCGCTTCCGCTCGACTTCTTTCTCATCATTAAACAGACAATGAGTACGATTGCGACGAAAATAATGGCCATAATTATGATGATTATCCACCACAAGGACCCACCGGAGGGTTCATCCGTAGTCTCGTTCTCGTTCTGAGCCAACGGTTCGTTCTCATGTCCGGCAGGGGTCGTGTCGGATGGCGGGGACTCAGTACCACCACTACTATCACCACCACCTACGGGGCCGATGGTGATGGCCGGGGCCGCTGTTTGTGTGGCTTTGTCACCGGTTCCGATGTCTTCGAGCTTACAGTTGCCTTCGAAATGGAAGAACTCTTTTCCGACACCCATTTGGGAGCTCTTAATGGCCTTCATTTTGCCGCTCTGTTCGTTGAATTCGACTATCTTTAGGTCCCAATACGAGCCCTCATTGCCGAAGAGCCACAACCGGTTCGGCTCCGACTTCTTCTCCGTGAGCGCGTCCATCCTTCCCTGGAAGTCGATGTCGTTGGACGAGGACTCGATCAACACTTTGGAGGACCCGCCGGCGGTGCAGAGGGGCCTCAGGTCCAGCACTGTATACCTATTGGTCTGTACGAACATCAGGAAGTACTTCTTGAAGACGGTCGCCGCGTCGATCTCTGTCCGGAGGTTCACCTTTGCCTGAGCCACCACTTTGTCGGCTTTGAAGTCGACGGGAGGGTTCCACCTGTGGTTCCGCGTGTCGTATGTCATGCTCTTCATGCCCTCGGGGGTCACCTCAATGAGGTGCACCTCCTGTTCGCTGCCAGCCTTTCCGTCGCACACCTCCTTATAGTCGATGAATATGGCGGCGTCGCCCCGCTTGAAGCCGTTGGGCAGTGGCTTACCCTGCTCAGTGGGCGGCAGCTTGTCGTAGTCGGTCCACCAGTAATGTCCGGCCGACGTGAAGAATAGTCTGTTCATCGTATCGACGTATACGAGTGAATCCAGTTTCTTCATAACGCCGTTCACGCAGAGGTCCATATCTCCGGCCACCACTCCGAGCGCCACACTTATGATCACCGCCTTAAGTATCAGTGTCTCAGACATGACGGGTATTGTGGGTAACAGTTGTTGATTAATATGTCTTGTGATATGACTTCTTGAGAATCAGTGAATCTTTTTTCTGTTAACCATTTTTTTGTATTGAATTTAGTTTTGTGTGACTTTTGAATGAAGTGTTCGCGCGATTCCTGCCAAGTCTTACAAGTAATCTATTGTTAGGCACTAATACTATTGATAATTTAGTTTTAGTTAATTATTTAATAATATTTTTAAACTAGATTTGTGTCCAAAAATTAGTTAATTGTTTTAAATTTGAAACAATAATCTCAACTGTCAAGAGGTATCGGCTTAAATCGACACTGTTTTGTGCAAATATGTATCTAAAGTTTACATTTTAAATAGCAATTTAGTGATCTGTAAATAATTGATTTAGTAAATAAATTTGAAAACATTTACGTATAATGTGTGATAACTATAGAAATAATTTAAATGTGAAACAAAAAATTGAATGCTTATATCAATATAAACACCGAAATAATGTCTGTGTTTGCAATCAAATCATAATAAATAGCAATGAATTAAACGTCGAAAACAATGCATTTATAATTAAAGTCATACCAAGATATGATGAGACAAAAGTAACACCGTTTTGCCCCCAAACTCAACAGGGTATTCAATGTCCGCAATGTTTCCTACAGAAAAGAGTCGGTATATCGATAGCTGCCGGTGCCGTCGAAATACCCACATATTATCGGTCCAATTGGCGGACATTACAACAGAGATACCGTTTGTATCGGTTTTATTGCATTGAGAATTGCATGGAAAGTATGGCTGAAGAGCCCGGCTGTTGGCTCACAGGCTTTTGGCTCCTATTCTGTACGATTGTCTTGTACTTTACCACCAGTTTCTGAATATTATGCTTATTTTGATATTAGATATTAATTATTGTATTATATTATCATTTATTGATATAACACTATTAAATAACTTTGCAAATAATAATAAAATATTTTTGCAAATTATACAAGGAACTAAAATAAACAAATGAATTTGACAATACCAGTAATTTGTATTGATATGGATGGATATAATAATATACTGTATAACAAATAAAATAAAATTATGGTAGAGATTGATATAAAAGCAGATCTGATAATCGCTCAGAAAAACGAGTGAATATAATGTTGTGTAAGAATTCCGGTGACTCCCCAGCCATCGGCTACTTCTCAGACATTTGTTCAGAAATTTATAGTATATATGTATTTATAGTCACACATAAAATATAAAGCATTTTTGAACATTTCAACAAAAACAGATGATATGTGGATAACCAAATATATGATTAGTGTGTTTTATGTAAAACATTATGGTTTGACTGGTTTTTCGGTGATTACTGCATACAAAACCACATCATAGACTCAGGTATGTCCGGAGTGTTTGAAATCCAGGAGCGGTTTGCCCAGGGTCTCATTTGCTTACAAAATTTTCTCACGGATTAATAAATATCCGATATATTCTTTAAATTCATAAATGTTTTTATAAATATTTTCAATTCCTTTTTGAAATAATGTTATATTATTCACATTTTAATTGTCATAAATTATTACTTTCTTATCTAACGCTTTATTATGATACTGTATTACTATTTAACTACAAATAAATATAAAACTATTTACAAGTACTAAATTAAACAAACAAATGTAACTGTAATGTTTGATACTTGACTAATCTAAACTTAATTATAAAATAAAAGGATTATAATCAAAATAAATTATATACTAAAATAGGAAAATCAATTTTATAATAATAATAATAATAATTTCCGTAAAAATTATTATCATTAATATAATTAAGTGAAAAGTGTTGTGACACAAAATAATACAGAATTAGCCGAAAGTAGATTTGAGACTATCATCAAAAAGTCATTATAAGCAACACTTTGACTGTTTTTACTCGTCTGGAGAAAACAGTATTCATAATAAGAATTTAATTTGAAGTTATTCTCTGCACTAAAAACACACACATAGAGTGAAAATAGACACAAATTAGACTACAAAAAATAATATTTTGACGCAAATAGAAATACAAGTAAATGAAATTTCAAGTAAAAATATAATACCAAAGAATAAAAAGACAAACACTTATGAGGAATGGCTGTTGAGAAGTGTCTGTCTCTCTAATGACTTATCTATTTTGAAGTGAACGCTTAAGACTGTGAACTAAATGCCACACAATTTGTAACGCATTGTTAATCGTATTGTTATTGTTTGTGGTCTAGTATTCGGCATAACATAAGCGCCGCTAATCAATAGTGGCTCACAATTTGCCATGACTGGTTTTTCGGTGATTACTGCATACAAAACCACATCATAGACTCAGGTATGTCCGGAGTGTTTGAAATCCAGGAGCGGTTTGCCCAGGGTCTCATTTGCTTACAAAATTTTCTCACGGATTAAAAAATATCCGATATATTCTTTAAATTCATAAATGTTTTTATAAATATTTTCAATTCCTTTTTGAAATAATGTTATATTATTCACATTTTTATTGTCATAAATTATTACTTTCTTATCTAACGCTTTATTATAATACTGTATTACTATTTAACTACAAATAAATATAAAACTATTTACAAGTACTAAATTAAACAAACAAATTGTAACTGTAATGTTTTATACTTGACTAATCTAAACTTAATTATAAAATAAAAGGATTATAATCAAAATAAATTATATACTAAAATAGGAAAATCAATTTTATAATAAGAATAATAATAATTTCCTTAAAAATTATTATCATTAATATAATTAAGTGAAAAGTGTTGTGACACAAAATAATACAGAATTAGCCGAAAGTAGATTTGAGACTATCATCAAAAAGTCATTATAAGCAACACTTTTGACTGTTTTTACTCGTCTGGAGAAAACAGTATTCATAATAAGAATTTAATTTGAAGTTATTCTCTGCACTAAAAACACACACATAGAGTGAAAAATAGAGGACACAAATTAGACTACAAAAAAATCATATTTTCACGCAAATAGAAATACAAGTAAATCAAATTTCAAGTAAAAATATAATACTAAAGAATAAAAAGACAAACACTTATGAGGAATGGCTGTTGAGAAGTGTCTGTCTCTCTAATGACTTATCTATTTTGAAGTCTTGCGAATTCTGACACTTGATTTACGGTGTGTTAAACATTGCGTAACAATTAGCATAACAATAACAAACACCAGATCATAAGCCGTATTGTATTCGCGGCGATTAGTTATCACCGAGTGTTAAACGGGCAAACAGACATCAATCACATTACAAACACAACTAACATAACAAACAATGAAATATATAAAAAGTCAAGTCAGACACAGAGTAAGAATAAAAAGTTTATATAAAAATTATTTCGCGGAAAAACTCGGAGCTCAACAACTATTTCGGTCTCTTTTCTATCAAAAAATGTATTTATTTGTCGTTTCAATACATCCATTGTATTGTGTAATAAGAAAGCAGAAAATATTTGTTAAACTCAGAGCTCAGGTGAGAGAGTGAGTGAGAGGGAGAAAGAGATTCATGAAAAGTGCCACAAATATGAAGTTTATCTAAAATAAGATAATACACGAGATTATCATTATTCTGAATCTTTTGATATTAAACTCAGAGCTCAGGTGAGAGAGTGAGTGAGAGGGAGAAAGAGATTCATGAAAAGTGCCACAAATATGAAGTTTATCTAAAATAAGATAATACACGAGATTATCATTATTCTGAATCTTTTGATGTGTTGTCTGCATTTGTGAATCAGTACAGTATATCGCAGTATATCTCCTATTCTTACAGTTGTTGTGAACATTAGTTTTGGTGAACTTTTATCTGAAGAGGTGTGTGAATGTCATCAGTGGTATTGCATCTGTACTGAGGAGTCGGTGAGGATTGGCTCATCACTGCAATTGATCTGATGGGCTCTCTCTCTCTCTCTCTCTTTCTCTCTCTCTCTCTCTCTCTCTCTATGGTATCTCTCGAATGCATAAAACATTTGTTTGCAAAACTGTAGACACAAATGAAAAGAAGTAGAAAAAATAAAATCTAATAAAATTGCCGCAGAATTGTAATACGGTTTGCGATAGTGGGCTGACCGGTGGTGGTATGGTGTGAGCGGCGGCGCACATAAACCCCTCCCTCGTTAGCCACTCTCTCTCTCTCTCTCTCTCTCTCTCTCCCGATGGAGACCCCCATCAGTATTGCACACAATCTCTGGAGTCGTGAGAACAGCCCGCGGCTAGAATTGGCTGTGCTTTCGGATGCCTTGTCTTAGATATACAGCACTCGTGTGCACTGTTTTGAGTCAAATTCCAGGCAAAAACCATTCAAACCATTCAAACCATTCTCCACCTAAACTCAGCCATCACAAATGCAGACAACACATCAAAAGATTCAGAATAATGATAATCTCGTGTATTATCTTATTTTAGATAAACTTCATATTTGTGGCACTTTTCATGAATCTCTTTCTCCCTCTCACTCACTCTCTCTCTCTCTCTATGGTATCTCTCGAATGCATAAAACATTTGTTTGCAAAACTGTAGACACAAATGAAAAGAAGTAGAAAAAATAAAATCTAATAAAATTGCCGCAGAATTGTAATACGGTTTGCGATAGTGGGCTGACCGGTGGTGGTATGGTGTTCACGGCGGCGCACATAAACCCCTCCCTCGTTAGCCACTCTCTCTCCCTTCAGGAGACCCCCATCAGTATTGCACACAATCTCTGGAGTCGTGAGAACAGCCCGGGGCTAGAATTGGCTGTGCTTTCGGATGCCTTGTCTTAGATATACAGCACTCGTGTGCACTGTTTTGAGTCAAATTCCAGGCAAAAACCATTCAAACCATTCAAACCATTCTCCACCTAAACTCAGCCGAAGGCCTGATTTAATGCAATCGCACCACTTATACGCCACACAACACCACACACTCTATATCGCACTCTATCGCACCCCCACATCCCAAACCCCACATCTATCGGCGCACTACTCATACATATATAGAGACAACTATCATATTCAATGACTTTAATGCTAATAGACTCGCGAAACACAAGAGTTTTTCATAGAGTCTCTGAGAGCACGGCATTCGCTCCCAACATAACAGACCTCTCTTTCCATTTAAACTCCTTATCCATCGCTTCAACTCATCTCTCCATTCAATAGCCGTACTCTCAACGCGAGCATAACTTTTGTTTCTATATGTCTGTGTAAAGCACCTGTAGTTTGTGTATTTTTGGTGACAATTAATGCAATTAATGGCAATTTTTAATAATTAATTAATTTCAATTAATTAATTAGAAGTGATTTTGCAATTAAAATAACTGTGCCCTTTTGTATTGCATTGAGATTATTTGTGACAAAATCAAAATGACTAATTAATCAATTAAAATTGTTTGTCACCAAATTTGTTCAAATAAGTGAAACTAATTAATTGTGTAATAAATTCATATCAATTATAAACTAAGACTTTGAACAGTAATTAACAGTTTAAATGTTGAATCTTTTGGTGAAAACGGAATGCATTTTCAGGTAAATTAATTTCAAACATTTTTTGCATACATTACGAACTTTTTTGCAAATGTCTATCGTATAGAAATAATTATAAAATTATAGGATTCTTGATATGAGTCTCACTTATTGAAGGCACACCTGACTAACACTGTCTGACAACTTAATGATGGGTTTGCATTCAGATCTCAAAATAATGTGTCATTTATTTCTGTATTTCTATATTTTCATTCAATTTACTTTTCAATAATTAGTGTTTCAGTGATTCTCTCAACAATTTCATGCATCAGTGAAACACTAATGAAATAAAAACAGATCTTTTAGTTTGCCTTTTAGTGCCGATTCTCTCACTCTTTTCAAATCAAGAGCACAGACTCACGGAATGGGAGGTTAGGGATAGGGAGAGAAATACACCAGAATTAGTGATACCGTCGATAAGGGATACAAATTTAATGATGCGTTACAACCTCTCAATTGGAAAATTATATTTCAATTCGTAATTGTGTTGAAAATCAACACTTTTATAGTGAAAAACTACACCATTTCTGTTGTTTGTCTACAAAACGAGGATAAATAATGAGTTTTTGAATATTATTTTGTTTTTTGAAACTATTCTTCATTGAGAATAAGATTAATTAAAATAGAAATTTTACGACTGACGGTATATGTGACCCAATAGTACCGTTCCTCTGCTGTGGTCTCTCTCTCTCTCTCTCTCTCTCTCTCTCTCTCTCCACTCCATTATCTATTATCTCTCGTAAAACTGAAAACAAATCCCTCTCTCATATAATCGTCAGAATATCTATAAAATGTTGTGAGCCTTAGGTGGTCGGCGACGACATGCGACAAATGCGTGCCAAACACCCGTCCCATCACTGTGTCAGTCCTCACCATAAGTTCTGTGCCTTTAATTATTGGACTCCTTATCGCAATCGTATCTTACATTCACTTACACTTAAGATTAGGAACAAAAAAGTTGTCCCAAAATTACATTTAGTTTTCGCATAATTCTCATAAATATTTGCATTTTATTTATTCATTCGAAGATTAATTGTTTTATAAGACTTACGATAATATATTTCCTCATTTTGAGAGAGAGAGAGAAAGAAAGAGAGAGAGAGAGAGAGAGAGAGCCCATCAGATCAATTGCAGTGATGAGCCAATCCTCACCGACTCCTCAGTACAGATGCAATACCTCTGATGACATTCACACACCTCTTCAGATAAAAGTTCACCAAAACTAATGTTCACAACAACTGTAAGAATAGAAGATATACTGCGATATACTGTACTGATTCACAAATGCAGACAACATATCAAAAGATTCAGAATAATGATAATCTCGTGTATTATCTTATTTTAGATAAACTTCATATTTGTGGCACTTTTCATGAATCTCTTTCTCCCTCTCACTCACTCTCTCACCGGAGCCATTTAGAAAGCCTTTTATGACTTACACAATCACATGAGACATATGTATCTCTTTTGCGAGAGAGAGAGAGAGAGAGAGAGAGAGAGAGAGAGAGAGAGAGTTTCAAAATCTTATCATTGAAATTAAATGTTTTATAATTTTTTCTCACAATTAATTTTCTCCAATTCTGATAAGATATACATTTTTCATATGTTTGTCGAAATAGTTATTTATGAAGTGATGTTTTTATAAATTCACGTAAAAAAGTTATAAATATTATTAATTATGCTTTTTATTCTTGTTATAAATCAACTGAAATACAAGCAAGAATTTATTCATTATTTTATTTATTCTCTATTGAAATATAAATATAATTTGTAATTACATTCTTTGCAGTATTAATACTATTGAATGTCTTTTACTGAATATAAAAAAGCGTTTTATGTATCACTTGAGTCGACAGGAGATGAATATATAAAACCTTAAGTTTGCTTTCAAAACATATTCTGGAGATTAACCGGCAATAAGTTATACTTTGAGTATTAAGTGATAAAACACTCAAATTCATAACACGTTTAGCACCAAAAAATACCCAAAACAACATAAATCTTATCTCTTGTGGGCTTAAAGCTCTTACTTTTCAAAGCGTTTTCATTACAAATTGATTTCTACTCTCAAATCTATTTTAATTGAAAAATATATCGGCATTCATTTATTTAAATGTAATTTTATTTTAGACGGCTTTGTGTTTGATTTTCAGCCAATAGTTAGACTCATATTTTCAAAAAAGTGATTCAAAAAAGTTTGACATAAGTTGGTTACGCGGGAATCAAAAACAAAAACAACAAATAGCTTGAGCAAAACTCCTACCAAACCATAATTGAATCATATATTTCACTCAATTTATTTTGAACGCCTTTTTATAAATTCATCGCTCATTAGCTTTAGTAGAGTTGTGGCACAAGAAGTAAGAAAAAAGTTGTGCACAATATTAGCCAAGGTTTAAGTCTATGGCTAATAAGTATTGGTTTGGTGTCTATACGAGAATATATGTAGAAAACGAGCGAAAACTGAAATTAGTAGACATAAGACTAGAAAAGAAAAAACTAATTACATATTAGGAGTAAATGTCGGCAACGGGTGAGTAGACTATAATAAGACAGTAAATTCCCACAAAGAATATTAGTTTTTATATTCTCTCGTTAGTGTTATGCCGAGGCTTTTAAATGTGCGAATACTATACAAGTATTTCTCTAATATTATTTTTTTATAGACACTATTATCGAGAGAAAATAATAATTTACTATAAATTTCAATGTTATCTAAAATCTGATTATTTCTTTTTCTTTGAGCTCTCTCTCTCTCCTCTCTCTCTCTCTCTCTCTCTCACTCCTGAATGTCTTATAAGTTTCTCTTTCATTCACTTTCTTAAGCCTTCAACATATAAATACAATATATAAGTAGTCATAAAATATAATGAATAATTATCAGTGCAATACCTGCCCCGGCATTCGGCTATGCCTTTGCATAACGAGTATATAAATCTCTCCTTTTCTCTCTCTTTTATACTCCAACCGATGATTTCACTCTTATTTTGAGCGAAAAAATACCACTTTTTTGGTGAATACATAAAAAATCATTTTCAATGTCTGATAACTTATATACTGAAACAGTGAATATAAACGAGTGTTTCTTATAGTTATATATATGGGGAGCATAAAAGACCCCACGATTTAATCATTAGGACAGCATTTTTATTACCACTTTATGTCAATCAGTCGATGCTCTCCAACATTACATTCTCTGATGAAGTCTTGTTTTATCGACACTCCAACCGATGATTTCACTCTTATTTTGAGCGAAAAAATACCACTTTTTTGGTGAATACATAAAAAATCATTTTCAATGTCTGATAACTTATATACTGAAACAGTGAATATAAACGAGTGTTTCTTTTTTGTGCGCAAATAGTTATATATATATATGGGGAGCATAAAAGACCCCACGATTTAATCATTAGGACAGCATTTTTATTACCACTTTATGTCAATCAGTCGATGCTCTCCAACATTACATTCTCTGATGAAGTCTTGTTTTATCGACCTATACATAGATAGGGAGGCCATCCGTGGGTACTCATTCCATACAGCATGAGATGTATGTATGAAATGTGAGGACACGAAATCATTTCTCCCAGCGCTGACCACCCCCTCCCTCTCTGTTAACGTTTCTTTCGGTACTCTTTTTCGCTGAAGTGATGTCTGCTTTTAATAGCATATATCCAACGGTCGCTCAGAAAAGAGACACTAAATTACTGTTTAAATGCTTTTCCAGTTGCAGTACTACTATAATACTACCATCACTGCCACTACTACCTCTGCTGTAGACTAACACATATCGTATTATTTATGAAATGATCGGTAATAGAAGCAAACCGTGAGTTATGCCCCAAAAACACTAAATATCATGTATTTTCTGACTTCTCTTTACATTTGTCCGACACTTTTGAGTCTATACTCAAACTCCTCTTCTAATATACACTACTTTTTTATCTATCATTTACTAAACATAATAAATACCCAATAATTTGTAGTCTAGTCTTACGGCATATTATTTTCTACATATTATAATATATGACGAAAAAGCCGTCTTTTCAAAAATATTCTCAATTCATAAAATATTTCTCAGTTTATAATTTAAATAATAAATAATATTTCACTGAATTAAATAGAGAGTAAACTTGTTGAACAAAGAATTTTGAGAAAGCACCTGTTGCTACATGTCCTCAATAAATACCATACACTCAATGTATTAACTAATAATAATGTTTCAAATAAATTGCTTTTTAATTTCATTTTTATCTACGACTATCAATGGATAATAAAAAATGTATTTTTATCTATCATTTATATAATCATAAAATTACTAATGAATACGGCTTTTGTAGATAATCTAAAGTAACTCATCGGAGATATTGTTTTCAATGTGTTTATAAATCTTGTGTTTAATTATGATTAAAACTAAAGATATTTTCATTCATGACTTGCATTTCAATTAAACCACAAAAAGACGATTTCTTAGTCTATTTGGTCTCAGCTGGGGGTCAGTTGAGACCCGAACTAAAAAATGCGTAACAATTATCATAAGTTGAGGAGAGAGAGAGAGAGAGAGAGAGAGAGAAAGGTTTAATTGATTGATTTAAGCACTGGTTCGGACACTGAGTGGGAAATAGTTTAGCGATTGAGTCGCTGTTGGTTTTGCTTTCATTCACTTTTTTATGCACTTTATAGATATAAAGGAAAGGAAACCGGGGTTTGCATTGTGGGCCTCACATCTCATTCACCTGAGGTTTTGTCACTCATTTAAGTTACTTATTGTTGAAGTCTTCCAGTCATCTCTCTCTCTCTCTCTCTCTCTCTCGCTCTCTCTCTCTCTCTCTCTCTCTCTCTCTCCTCAACTTATGATAATTGTTACGCATTTTTTAGTTCGGACGCTAAACTATTTCCCACTCAGTGTCCGAACCAGTGCTTAATCAATCAATTAAACCTTTCTCTCTCTCTCTCTCTCTCTCTCTCTCTCTCTCTCTCTCCTCCACTCATGTATTCAATCTTTATTTTAATTTTTCATTTATCCATTCAATTGTATTTATGGGTCTCTAATATGTGGCCCTAAAAAATCCAGAGATCAGAGGCCGACAAAGAGAGGCAAACACAGGGAGAGAGCAGAGAGTCAAACGCCATTCACTTTAATGATTGTTAAATCTCTTTTTCATTCTCAAATTCTGTGCTCTCTCTCTCTCTCTCTCTCTCTCTCTCTCTCTCTCTGCATAATATAAGTCTGAATCGCGGGTGGCTTTCAAATGGTTTGTTTGATCGCATAGACTTTGATTGGGCATACAGTGGGCTACAGCCCCGTGAATATTGTGTGCATTCATGACAGCAACGACTGCAACGATTCCGTAGTATTACTTATGGTTGGGATCAACAGGTGAAGGACTGATCACTATTTTAAGCATTTTTCTGTGGCATGAGGTGCACCGACACAACATTTTTAACTTTATGTACTCTTTTGTAGACAAACCAACGATTGTTTTGTATCACATGTTTGGGTCAGTAACTAGTCAACATGTGTTACGTAAGAATTTATGGTTATTTCAAATTTTATGGCATTTGTTTAAAACTTTTTTTGGAGAGAACATAAAGTTTGACCAAAAGTTTTTACTATTTTTAAAAATCTAATCATAAATTAATATAGAGATTAATTATAATGAAAATGAAATACAATATGAAAAGTGATCAAAAATTGGTTACTCATATAATATAAAGTAAAGAAATTAGAAAAATAGTTTGGATTCACAAAAGGCATCACAACTTGTAGTGTATGTATGGCTTGAAGAGGGGCTTCACTCATGTAATTCGCATTGTGTTCAGCGCTTTATATTTTAATGTAATATTTTGTTTCTCTTTTTATATTCTAACATAACATAT
>CAJPVJ010001027.1:0-11326 GCA_905397405.1 Oppiella nova
TTTGCTAAACAATATAAAGTAATTGTCAGAACTGTCCGATGTATTGGAATTAAAAAGGAAGTAGGTCATCTTTAAATCTGTTATTTTTCATAGCAATTGTTCGGTCAGTTTCGGGCAACACTTTATTCTAATGTTTGAATTTGTACTGAAATTTTTATTACTTTAATATACCGTAAATGGTTTATTGATATTTATTATTCAATTACTTGATTCACAAACGTTTGCAATTTATAGTGAAATTAATGTTTTCTTGTGTGCAATTAAAATAATTTTTATAAACAATAATTTATAACCAAATACAATGAGAAATAAAAATAAAATAACTACAAAACTAATGCGAAAATATTTGCGACAACTTCTTCTGTTTCTTTTTCAGATGAATTGAATTCATTTCCTTCTTCTTACTTACCTTTCGTTTGCTTTTTTTGGCTAAAATGCCCTCAAATTGTGGCTTTAGATTCGACTTCTTATTCTTCTTGAATTGTCTCTCCTTCTGGGGAACAGTTTCCTCTGAATGGCCATCACTTGCCTTCCGGTTCTGTCTCTCTTTCTTTGGTTTCGATCGATTGGACTCATTCTTAGCTCTCGTCACTCGAAGGTCTCTTCCGTTCAGTTTGTGCTCATTCTTCTCGAGCGCCAAAACCACACTATCCTTGGATTTAAATGTTATGAACCCAAACCCCTTTCCCACACCAGTCTTGGCATCCCTGACCACTCGAACCGCTTCAATATCACCACATTCTTTGAACGTGTCGTACAACTGGTCTTCTCGGACAACGAATGGAAGGTTTCCCACAAATATAGACCGCGAGCTGTCGTGAGTCACCGAATGGACAGCTCTGTCCACTCGGATGTGATGGCCATCTATTTCACTGCCGTTCCTATCATTTCATATCAATATTTAATTTAAATCCAATTTAATCCACAATTAATCTCACAATTCAAGTGCTTTTATCACATCATCCGATGATTTAAAGACAACATAAGCGTTGATATTATCAGTCGAGGCGTGAAATTTCTTTCTGTAAAACCAATCAATCATTCAATGAATGGATGATTAAATCAAATCAATTCATACGAAGACATACGTAATGACCGCAACTTTTTTGGGTATTTTCTCCTCTTGAGGGACGGCTCCTCTCAACCGAATGCTCTCTATTTGACCGAAATTTTTGAACAATTTCTTCAAATACTTGTCGATTAAAAGACATCATAAATATAAGTGAAGACAAAACCAAATCAATACAAACACTCACTTTAATTGTGATATTTTGTGGTAAATTTCCCACAAATACTGTCCTCTCGTTCTTCTCGTTATTCTTCAGTTGTCTCTCTCTTAAGGTCTTCTGTTTCTTTGATTCATTGGTCTGTCTCTCACTTTCATCGTCAGATTCCTCCACATCTTCTTCATCTCCATCTTTGGCCACAAATGTCTTGATTTCAACCAATTTGTTGTTATTTTCTTCAATTATTTCATTGAATTTATTCAATAATTTCTTCTTTTTCTTCGATGTCTTCGGAGACTTGTCTTCACTTTGTTTATCATTGATTATGTCCGCAATTGATCCACACTTGAAGACTTGTGCCATTTTCATGAATCAAGTTATGATTACACAACAAAACCACTGATTTATATATTGATCTCAATTTGATGTGTCTTTCAATGAAAGCGTTTGCAGTAAACACTAAAACACGTGCTTTTGATGTGTTTTGCCAAACAGTCATTTGTTGGCTCATTAGAGGGCATTCATAACCCCTTCCCTCCCAACCCCTGTCTGTTCCTTCTAATACTGTATCATATGAAATGACCATGGTCTTGTATATTTTATTAAAGTTTATGCAACTTTTACAGAATTAGCATAAAAATAAAGAAAAATTGTATAAATATTAGCAATGAATAACTGCATAAACACTTGAATTCATTATAAATTCATGAAAAAGTGTTAAAAAGTTTGGGAATACGACTAAACTTTTGGCCTAAAAAAGAGTGAGAAAAGTGAAAAATGAGGACAATTTGATGCAAAAAAGTGTGAAAAAGTATTGTAAGATATGTACACTTTAAAAAAAATAATATTAACTTTCATTTTTGTGGTTATAAAATTCATAAATTAAATTCAAGATATGTGTAAATTGTGAACAACTTTTCAGTACACGCTGTACTAAACATTGATTATAACAAACAATTGCTGACTTTGTACGAAAAGCTGAGTTGATTGTAATTAAGGTTTGTGTTTGAATTGGTATGAAAGCGATATAACGTAATAATGATAAGTGTAAATGAGATGACATTTAATAAATTGTATGAAATGTGAGATAAGCAGACAATTAATGTGTCGTTTCTGTCGTCACATAAGTTGTGAGCGTTTGGTAAGCAATGAATGCATTGAGGGTTGAGTCTTGCAGTCATATCCAAACAAACGATTGATTCAGTGATTCATTCATTGATGGACTGATAGTGTAATCCTTTTACTGTTAATACTTTCATCCCATAAATAGCACTAATTAAGTGCAACATTACATCAATTCAAACAATTTACGTGTATTTCAAAGCATTCACTCAATTGTCTCACTAATCATAAGCACAACTAAACGATTGATTCATTTTCTTATCAATTATTTATTTGTTTTACAATTGAATCCAAAAACTGTGATATTTATGAGTTTGCATTCAATTCAATGCAAACAATCGTTCATTTATTAATTGGTTACAAATAATTGATGCAAATGTCGGCCAAAGACATGGACACTAAGCTGACGGACAGCAAGACGTTGTCGACAATTATCTGGTCGTATATACTGTCACTCAAAGACCCGAATCTGGTCTCAAAGTTTCAAAACTATTTCGGTGTTCGAGTGGTTAGTAATGATAACTCAAACTCAAGACAATTGACCGCAAACTCAACGAACCTCTTGAACGGTTCGACCACTGATTTAAGTGATACCGAAGACAAGACATGTACACAAAGACATCGCCGGGAGTTGAGCTCGAGTTCTGTGTACAGCACGTCTGCCACCGACAATACCTCCGAAGATGAGAGTTATGGGAAGAGTATGTCGTATGTGATCGACAATAAGTTTTGGTACTATTTGTTCAGTTTTGGTGCGAGTCTTGGATACGAGACCTTTTACGCCAGTTTTTTCCCCATTTGGTTCTGGAATATAGACAGCGCTGTGGGCCGGCGTCTGGTCCTCGTGTGGGTCATCGTTATGTACATCGGACAGGCACTCAAGGATGTCGTCAAATGGCCCCGACCTCAGTCACCACCCGTCGTAGTACTGGAGCCCGAGTATGCCGTCGAGTACGGCATGCCTTCCACTCACGCTATGGTTGGGTCCGCACTTCCCTTCTGTCTCATCATATTTACGTTAAACAGATATGAAGTAGACGTCAAACACGACCGCAATGTCCTTTCAATTGTCTAAATGCTGTCTATTCTTATATTTTAGTATTCTTTATGGATTGGGATTATATTCGCAATCTTCTGGTGTGTATTGGTTTGTGGGAGTCGTCTGTATTTAGGAATGCATTCAATTATTGTATGTTTTAAACAAGTCTTCATTTACTGTATGAAGAGCTTAATGTAAACTCTATTTTAGGACATAATAGCGGGTCTGCTATTGACAGCACTTCTCATGATAATAATCATTCCATTGGTTGATGCCATCGATCAGTTCCATCTGACGAGTCCTTATTCGCCATTCATTACAATACCTCTGATTGTATTCTTAGCCACCATTTACCCCAAGTCTGACAGATGGTCTCCAGCCAGAGGGGACACATGTATTATAATGGGCGCCGGATCTGGTATTTTGTTGGGCTCGTGGCTTAACTTCCAATTAGGCATATATAAAGGCCCCGCACTTCCCCCTCCATTCCCTATATTATGGCCCGGATATGGTGTCATAGGACTGTCTGTTTTGCGCCTATCGATTGGCATATTATGTATCGGTAATGACTTAAAGATTCATTGGATTAAATGATTTACTAATTAACATATCATTTGTTTGACAACCAGTGGCCGCGCGAGCCATCGGTAAAGTATTGGTGTTCTCTCTGTTGTGTTATATCCGAAATCTCGACCCAAGAGATCCTAAGAATAAAATCAGAGTCTCAGTAGAGGTTCCGTGTAAAGTGATCACATATATGGCAATGGGTCTCACCATCACTTACTTGTCTCCTGTAGTCTTCAGGTTTCTTAACATTGAAAGAGTGACTATGTTTACAGAAATCTGAAATTTGTTATCTTATGTTAAAGTTTATTAAGTGATCACATTTTTCTATTGTACTTGATTAGCTATGAAACAAATACTTTTTTATTTAAACAAATTTATTCAACCGACACTACACTTAAATATAACAAAATACCAAATATAATAGTTATACAGTATTTGATATTAAATTTAATATAAGCCTTAACTTAGCGATTCTTTAAGTGAAATTAGAGTATAAGTGCCATTAGAATAACCAAAACTATAAGACTAACAAGCAAAATTATTTAAAGCAAATCCAATAAATTCCTTAAAAAGGCTTAATTTTGCACTCAATGTAAAAATCTGTTATCAATCGATGTTATATAAGTTATCCAAAGATTGTTTTATAGTTTCCTATTTTATAATTTTTAGTAATTGTCAAATTATAAGATTTTATACTGGTTTCTAGATTAATTTATTGTTTTTAATATAATTGTGATATAAGTTCACGAAATTGCAAATTATATTGTGTTTCACAGAATTGCAACTGAATATGATTTAATAAATAAAAGTTTACACAATATTTAATAAATTTACCATTTATTGGTTCAAATAAAGGTATTAAATCGTACAAACAATTAATTATATTCTTATACAGTAGGGGAGAGAGAGAGAGAGAGAGGGAGAGAGAGGGAGAGAGAGAGAGAGGGAGGGAGAGAGAGAGAGCGGGAGAGATACTCTAATGGTTGGGTTAATACAGTAATAGTGAAATGATTGCAAAATTAAGATCAATTTGAATACAGATAGTGTTTATAAAACTATAAAATTTGATGCAAATATCAATTGAATGAATGAATGGCTTTGATGTGAATGTGACCAAAGAAGTGATCATTTCATTGATAATGCCTTAATCGGAGTCATATTCTTCGATGAAGTGTTTATAAAACTATAAAATTTGATGCAAATATCAATTGAATGAATGAATGGCTTTGATGTGAATGTGACCAAAGAAGTGATCATTTCATTGATAATGCCTTAATCGGAGTCATATTCTTCGATGTCTTGGTCCACTTGCTGTCCACTGCCCTCCCATTTGAGAATTGGCGTCAAATCCAATTGTTGCGATTCCTTCATCTGTGACACCACCGGATCTGATTGGCGACAAATCTGCTGCTGACTGATGTCCACGTTATGGTGAATGGTTTGGAGGACCCTCTTGTTCTCGTTGGCCAACCGCTGAAGCCTTAACTGTTCGATAAGGAGTCGATTCTTCTGCTGATCTATTTTGCTGATAATAAAATCGATGAGTTGGTGCTCGCACTGCAAATACTGGAGTTCCCTGTCTTTGGCCGTCTGGTCACCCATTCTTCCAGTTGTCTCTCACCCTATCGTTCACTCAATACTAATGAACCGATTGTTTCACGAAAAACACTGCTTTCACTGCAAACTTGTTGAGCATTTACTCAACTCTTTTGAACTTTTCGTCAAAAGTTGCAAATTTTGAAGCAATTATTAATACATACATACAGTAAACGTTGAGTTGTGTGAGTGGGCACCGGGAGGGGAGGGGAGGGGGAGTGGGTTTGCAGTGAACGGCGGTTGCATTGACTTAATTAAGAAAATTGATTTTTATTTATTTCATGAAATGTGAAAAAACTTCTAAATTGTTGACAATCTTTCGAATCAAATACAATATATTTTCGTAATTTTAGAGATAATATGAAAATTAGGGATAAAAAGGAAGAAATTGCGAGAAAATAATACATGAATTTGTTTTGCAATCGTTGGGTATATTTGGGATTCACTTTAGTGTTAGTGTTATTTATTTGTAATAATTGGGACTATATTTGGTTAGAATTGCTATAAATAGAGAGAATAGGAATAATGGCAACAAATATATATTTGATAATATATTATATAAAGAAATAATAGCTTTTATCACAACTTTTTTTAATCAATAATTTCTGTATTCATCGATAATTGAATTCAAAATCATATAAGAATTGAAGTGAATATGAATTTATGGAAAAATGAGCGGATCTTCAGATTTACATAAAATTACAATAATTGAGACAATAATAGACACATTCATACAGTAATCACACATCCATTCATTCAATTTGTTTATAACTAACACTCATATCATAAATATTATACTAATATATAAACACTTGCTTTCAATGGCGACTCTTTGAGAGTCAATTTAGTCCACCAGTGCTTCGGCTGATTAGAAGTCTCTCTAAAAAATTTCCCAAATTTTGTCATTTCTTAACAAATATAATATTCTTAGGAATCACTAAATTTTGGTTCACTTTCTCTAATTTGTTATAAAATCATAGATTTCTTTCAATTAGTTATGAAATTCTTATTTAAATCTAATACTAAAGCAATAAAATAATTCAATTCTTTTGAGAGATTGTTGTCATTAAGTGATCATCAGTTGTCGTCGTCTGCCATCTCTTCAGGCATTTCGTGAGGATTTATGATTCCGGGAACAGACAGTTGGATGCGACGCTTCTCGTCTTCCTTCTGCCTCAACGACGCCTCCCTTTCCTCCAGAAAGAGATCGTTGTTGTCTTCGCCCGCGAACTCCTGATATAAGCAAACAATGAGTGAGTGAATGGATGGACAGGTGTGTGAATGGAGACATACCCTGATCTGGACGAGAAAGTCTCGTAAGTGCTCTTTGAAAGCCGGCACGTCTTGGTCCAGATTGAAGAAGCCCTGGACTGTGATCTTAATCTGCGCTTCAGTCAAGTGAGGGAAGGCTGTCTTCAGCAGATTGGCCACAAACTCCTGGATGTACTGGACGTTGGTTTGGCCGGTGGTCTGGAGGGTGGGGTTCAATGGAGTGGTGAGTTTGTTGGTCTCAATGATGTAGAACATATAGGCCAGGATGTTGGCCTGCATCAGGAGGCCTGCCGTGTGCGACGTGTCCGTCACCACAGAGAACATGTGCTGAACAATGTCTGTATAGTAGGTCTGGTAGAAGCTCTGCATCACAGTCTCCTCACTGCCGATGTTCTCCAGCAGTTTGAAGAGAATGGAGAGTCCGGTGTCGGCCACGTTTCGCATCGTGTGTTTGAACGCCCATATGATTGAGTCCAACACTAACTTGAATTGCGTGGGAGGGATGTTGAGGAGGGCCTGGAAGCAGTGCGTCACCACCTGCTGCAGCAGCAGGAAGAAGTTGGTCCTGTGCTCCGGGAACTCCTGGAAGTCTTTGTTTATCATCTCTAGAGTGCACTCAAAGACGGCGTCAAATATTTTTGGTATTTCGGAAGTGATGTGATTCTGGGGACAAATCATTCATATAATCAATGCTTAGAAAGTATTGGACACGAGTTCACAATAGACTCAATATTCACCTCTAATTTGCTGACAATTGTAGCCATAGTTGAGAGCACTTCCGGCTCTCGAGCTGAAGGCACAGAACATCTTTGATAATCCAATAGAACCGCATCCAGTAATGGAGGGATGAAGTTATCCAACACTAGCTGTGGATCAGTGGATCGGGAGACCCAACCGGTGATCAATTTTAAAGTCTCTTTCTTGACGGTCCGCATAGACCTAATGAGGGGCTGTTTTGTCACCACTTCTCCATTGAGAGCAATGGCGGCACTGATGTTCTCACTCATCACTTTGTAGACATTCAACATATCCAGGTATATGCGTCCCAATTGAGCCATATATGGGTGACCCAACGCCTTACACGCCCGAACATTGGTCTTCAATATATTGCCCAACTGTTTGACAGCGTCGGGATCTTTGAGGACATCCACATTCTTCGTCGCCTGATTTATTATGTCATCCCAGACCTGATTCGGTAAAAACATGTATTTCTCAATCAGATGCTCCTGAACCGATTGGTCCGTCTGAGCGCTGATCATATGTCCGACAGCTTCATAGAATGTGTGAACCTTTGGGTCAGGAATAGACAAAATGCATTGCAATAGGTTTTACAGCAGAGAGAGAGAGAGAGAGAGAGAGAGAGAGAGAGAGACAAACCTGTTGCGGCTGAAGATCACATATAATAGTATTAATGTTAGTGAGGATCTCCTCGATGAAAGGCATCACTTCCCCGACCTGGACCTGAACGAAATGGCGCCGACACTTCTGTGCAGAGAGAGACAAACCTGTTGCGGCTGAAGATCACATATAATAGTATTAATGTTAGTGAGGATCTCCTCGATGAAAGGCATCACTTCCCCGACCTGGACCTGAACGAAATGGCGCCGACACTTCTGTGCGATCTTAATGAACGTATCGCACGCCATGTCCTGAACGCCTTCATGGGTTTCTATAGAGATAATAAGACAGACAATAAGACTGTGTTGACCACGGTTGCAGTGATGTCTGCATCCATACCGTGCATAAACTCAAATAACTTATTGACGACAGTCTTCAAGAACTTCCAGTGGGCTCTGAGAAAGCGCGGGTACTGTCCGACGACATACATGATGTTGGAGGCGATGATGGCTTTGTTGTCTTTGCCCCTCTTCTGTTCGCACAAACCCAACAGATCCTTAATAACAGTGACTAGAAATCTGCGTTCGTCCTCTTCACTCATGGCGCCACTGATGGATCCGATGGCCCAACAGAGAGTGTTCAGGTTCCTCCACGACCACTCTGTCCCGTTCACCTGGTTGTGCAGCTTCTCCGTCATAATCCTCTCGGTGTCGGCGCAGTCCAAGTGAGTCAAGTAGACCAGTGTTTCCCTCATATTCTTGTAGAGCTGAATGGAGTCGGTGTCCTTCATAAACTCCCTGACCACTTCACCTTGCTCATTCTCCACCACCAACACCTCCTCGGGCTTAGCCATGCGTCCGATCATAATGTATCTGATTTTCGTGAGCACCGGTTGGTATAGCTTTCGTCGCGGAGGCATCGAGAAGGGGGTCTCGCGATACACCGAATGGGGTCTCATTAGTGGCGACTCGCGGTACAGCTCTGTGGCCAATGCGCCCCAGTATTCCAGACATATCTTGAAGATCTCCACCTCATCGACCTCTGAGATGAGCAGTAAGTAGTGGAGAGCACCCAATAATACGGTTTGAAGGGACGCCTCAGTCTCCAGGAGCTGTGAGTGCTCTTTGAGAAATGTGCACAAAAAGAGACTCAGGTTTTGGATGAGTTTCTGTTCGTCGTCCTGTCCGTTGGCGTAGTTGTCCTTAATGTTGGAGTTGGGCGCCAACATCAGCTCCAACTGAGTCATCGTCGACGTGAACATCATTACAAACATCTCGTCGTATGTCATGGCCTTCACGCCCGCGATCTCTGTCAGACACTTGAGGGTCACGTTCCGGAACTGCGGCACAATCAGAAACTGCAACACAATCACCATTAGATCCATTGCCACGACTGACAGCACCGCGTAATCCATACCTTATAGATGAGAGCATTGATGAGACCCGTCTCGAAGATATAGCCCAAAGGAATCCAATTCAAGAACCGCAACAATGTCTCCAAAGTGCACTGAATGAGTGTCGTGTTGTTGGAGTTCTCCATCACGAACTGACACAATGTGAACACCTCTCGGAACTGCTGACACATCGTGTCCTTCAGGTGTTTGGCCTTCGCCTGAGTCATCTGACCCGACGAGAAGTCAAACACTTCCTCACTGTCCGTCACATAAGAAATCATCAATTCATTAGTTGCGAGCATTAGGTGGAGGCGAGTGAGGGAAGGCATACCTCAATAGTTTCAAAATAATCATATTATTCTGACAAAGACTTTCATTGGTTTTGGACGCACCGCAGATGTCATCGATAAAATTGGGCCACTTTTTAGGCCATTCCCTCTTCAGTATCTGTAAGACAATGAGAGACAGCAATGAGAGCACTGAAGGAGTAATCACTGATGCAGTGAACAAGTGATGAATACCTGAACTAAAATCATATTTAACTTGTTTAAATAGACTTTTTCTCTCTCAAGAGTCGAGGGATCGGATGAGGTCTTAATGATGAGACCGACGATGAACTTCTTGATGCCTTCGCACTGGTTTTCGGGCAATACTTTCCATCGGGTTTTGATGAGATTCTCGAGGATTTGGAGGGCATAGTATTTGGTCTCCTGATTGCCCGAGAACTCGAGAATCGTGTCCACACGAGTCCACGCGTCCGGATGTTCCTTAAGAGTGGTCAGTATCTCCTGCGCCACCCGTTGCTGAGCGCCTTCGCCGCCATACATGCAGTTCACGACACTGTCCAACAGATTTATGTCCAGCTTCTGACTGAAGTCCAACAGTTTGTTCGCCTGTTCTGCCAATGAGTTCATCGGATTGCCATTCACTATAACAATGAGACAATCAATGGTTTGCCCATCACTTCCACCCCAACAACACTTACGTTGTGGTTGTCCGCAGAAGGCATTGACTGATGGACTGTTGATTGCATTCTTCATGCTATCAATGCTTGAATTCATTGGCTTTACATTCAACTGTCACAACATGTATGCAATTAATCCATTGTAGGGGACAATCAAATCAAGACAATCACTGTATACCTGTTCTAACATTAGTTTACAAGAGTGTCACCAATCAGTCGATAAGAGTGGATGTATTGGATGTGATGTGCGACACATTCACGCGTATGACTGCTATGAATGAGTAGTGTTTGGTATTGTCGTAGTAGTGGTGATGTAGTAGTGGTGTAGTAGTGGTGGTGTGTGTGCTCGCCGTACGACACCCGCACTGACTGTCACTGCAATGGCTGTGGTTGTGGTGAATGTGTTGCGGTCTGTCACTCAATGGTAGCCAACAGTGGACTGAGTGGCCAATCGCTGCAAACGTGTAGTCAATGAATCAAATGATTAATATTTCGCGCTATCGATGTCTCAACCATTTAATGCATAACACATTCATTGCATTCAATGCCGCCATAACTCCATTCAATACCGGTTCCAACCAGTTCTGGTCGCCCCACCACCACTACAACCAACAATTACGCCGCAAACACACTCGCATCGCACTCCCCGCCCACCACTCACTCGCTGTATGTGTCGCACGTACGCCATGTGCGGCCCCACCGCACGTCACGCACTGCTCACTGCTGACCACTCCCTCCAAACTTTTCCATTCATTTGGCAGACGTTTGCTTACAGTCTGTCTGTTTGTGTACAACAATAACCAAACATA
>CAJPVJ010001028.1:0-18549 GCA_905397405.1 Oppiella nova
TTTAAATATAATAATAATTTATGAAATTTATTTTCGTCTTTTTGTCTTATAAATAATTAATAAGTTATAAATATTAACAAAGTTTGGAAATTTTTAGAAAATTTATGAAAAATACAATCCAAATTGTAAATATATTTAATAATACTGTATTGCTTTAATATAGATATTTGCTTAAATTAAATGCTTGTATTATTAAGTTAGATATATAAAATTGTCCTAATTCAGTTTAGTGATACAGTAATCATCACTCTTTAACAGCCGGGTCGTACAAAGTTCTCCTTTTCTGCAGTTTATTGTTTAACTCGTCATCCATTGGAGCGTAAGAGTGCTTCAAATGAAATGTTAATTAATTTTTAATACTAAATATATTTTAAGATATTTATATATTATCAATGTTAAATAATAATAAACATGATTTTAAACATGAAATAATTTAAATTTACATTGCAGCCAGAATTTCTGATTCTTTATTATAATGTTAATTAATATAATAAAGTTTATATTTTCGAATCCTATGAAATCCTTAATGATAAGTATTCATGGACATATTATCAATTTTTATTAAACAATAATTAATTGAATAAATGTTTTTTTTTAATTTTTAAACAAATAAATCCTTGCAAAAATGTCATATCTAAAACGTGCAAATCTATAATTTTGTTTCAATGTGTCAAAAATAAACTAATTTCATTTTCTGATTAACTAATAATTTATATTTTTAACTTTTGATTAATATTTATATAATATTTTATGTTATCAACTCGATTCAAAATAATCATACAGTATATTAGAGAATTTACTTTTATACAAAAATAACAAAACCTAATATACTAAATATAAATCCGTTCTAAACTAAATACTCGAAAATTACACAATATAGCTAAATGCCTATCAAATATTGATCATTCCATATAAGGCATTTTATATAATATTTTTTGAAATATTTTTAAACCAACATATTGTGTAGTAAATATTTACAATTTATTGGTTATTCAATTCAATATTATTAAATGAATAAGTGGGTGGAAAGGCTGTTAGGTTCCATTCTGTACTCAATTTATATTTATTAATATACTGCTATAAAATATGTATTACTATGATATATTGTATTACTGTATGTTCAACATTAAGTACTTTCTGGTAAAGTACAGTTTGAACTCTTTCTTGAGTTTTCAAAGTTATATAAGTTATATGCAATATATTTTATAACATTTATAACGTTGAAAATGTTATTTTATTACACAACCAAGGTATAGTATTTTATATACTTTCTTATATTTATAATATATTATATTATTATAGAGTATTTCCTAATTGTACTGACACATATCAGGAATACCTTACTAATAAAAAATACAGTATATCTATTTTTATAGATTTTATATCTATTTTGAATACTGCGATAAGGTTTTATAGCAGGTCAATTATGATTCATATGTTTATTTTGTAACTAATAAATTGTTATCATCAGTAAAAGTGATACAGTAGTCTATATTTATTAGTTTTAAGAAGAACTTACCAAATTTTTAATAACTACAAAATTGCTGAACAGTCTTTGTAATTGACTTTCATCTGCAATATCTTCGGGCAATATGTCCTATTATAACAATAAAATATTATTTAATTATAAAGTTTATTTAATTTAAATTGTTATTTTATTCTATATAAATTACTACATTTAACTTTAATTTAACACAAAATAAGAATCTATTGTCTTACTATATGTTATTTTAAAAGCCAAATAAATTAGTGTAAATTTAATTAACCATTAACCAGTTGATTAAATTAGGAAGCAAAATAGTCAGAATGGGTGCTTTAGTTAAATGACTTACTCTTAACTGTTGTTTAGTGACAGACATGAAATATTTGACGGGATCGGGCAATGTCTTTGCGAAATCAGTCAGTTTGGAGATAAGTCTGGGGTGAAAGTTTTTGCGAGTGCTTTAGTTAAATGACTTACTCTTAACTGTTGTTTAGTGACAGACATGAAATATTTGACGGGATCGGGCAATGTCTTTGCGAAATCAGTCAGTTTGGAGATAAGTCTGGGGTGAAAGTTTTTGCGGTGTAAGTGCTCGACCATCATCGCCAGATTTAACTCTTTATTTTTATCATCTTTTTTCTTATCCTCACTTTTAGTCTCACCGTTCATTTCCTTAACTTTATTCTCATCTATTATTATAGCATATAATCAATGATTTATTGTCTCAATCATAATACAGACGAATAGACTTTGAAAGCACACCTGACTTAATGACAGAAGTTTTGGCCACACTTTTCCTGCTTTTGATGGTAGCGGACAACTCGTCCTGAAAGCTCATCTGACTCTGAATGCTAACGGTGTCCGACTCTAAGTTAGACTCCACTCGTTTCAATGGTTTTTGCAAATACTCTTTATTGATGGATATATTTTTGAACGACTCGTTCAACTGTTTGTTGAGTTCGTGTTTGTTCTTAAGTTGTGACTCAATTTGCGGATCAAACTCTTGTGACCTCTTTTGTGGCACAAGAAAGCAATTAATTTCAATCCACTCTTAATACTAAATAATTACCCCTTGATTTTGACTAGAATTCTGTTTAATAGGAACGGTATATAGCGGTCTGTCCTCTTCGCCATTGCGCCTAAGTTTATGGCCGTCTGTTACGTGATTAGATCGACTGTCCTTTGCTTCAAGTTTAGAGTTAATGTATTATTCAATTAAAGCCATCACCCAATTGATTGAGAAATTTGCAAAAAACACCATTACATGCAAAATAAGAAAATCAATTAATTAAGCCTTTCATTCGTGCAGTTATGTTATCAAAGCAATTAAGACATTCAAATGCAGTCACAATTAGCCAGACACTTATACATAACTGAACCGAGTATTAGTCGATTTAAGAATTAATTATAATACAATTAACAGATAAATGATTTATAAACAATTACAACATATATTATAAATATTTTATTTTGCAGAATATTGAAGTATTGATGAGGTATCCAATGATTGAATATTCTTTCATTCTGTAGTTTAGTTAAACCATCATTTAAGCCAAATGTTGACCATTGAATAAATTTTATTTTAAGATTTAGATTTATCTAAGTTTAGATAAGGTTTGTTATAATCCTTAATCAGTATTCTAATTTAGTATTTATATTATATATATTATTTAAATAAACAATCTCAAACTATTCAGAATTAATCAATAAACCTTAAACTATACAAAAAGTCTATTTAGAGTAAAATTCTAAAACTTTAGCAAAAGGTATAAAAGCAAAAATTGAATTAAACAAAAGTATGTTTATTAAACAATATTTAAAGGAATGATGAAAATGAACAACAAATGTAATTAAAATTACTTTGTTTATTGTAAATGATATATTATTATAGGCACAAAGTAAGGCACTGGTATGTTGTCAATAAGAATGTATTTGATACTGTAAAAGTGTATAGTAGACTAATCGTCAATAAGTAGTACAAATTAAATTAGATTTATAAAAATTTATATAAATTTATACCCTTTTGTATAATATTAAGTACTATAATATATAATCAATGAATAGTTAAGATTCTATTGGTTTTGTAATGAATTGCTGTACAGATTTTATAATTAAGTCATGTTTACATTCAATTGTTTTATATAATTAAGGCATTAATTTAAGGTTCTGTTATTGATTAAGATATTATCAATACTGTTTCTGTCGACATAAATGTCTAATTCATAACACATAACCCAATGACCAACAAATCAAAGACAACATTTAATTTACAACATGTCATGGGATAACCACAAGAAAAGCTTAGCTTTTAATGTATCGTCAGAATTGCAAAACTACTTCTCCCGGGGAATAGAATTTGTTTTAACAGTTATATAACTTATAAATATAACATATTATACCAAAAAATATGTAATGAAAATATAGATTACAAATAACAACAAATCGTCGCAAATAAACGACAGTCCAATCGACGCACACATTGAAGCGAACGAGAAGTCAAGTGAGAGTCGACCGAAATCCTCAGAAATAGCGAAACTCCCCTTTTTTACCTGTTCTCTCCCGACGCACCCAGTCGTCCGACGGCGACGAACTGCCCATTCCGTGCCCGTCCTTCCCGTTAGTGGTGGGCCCCATCTCGGACACGATCGTGTGGGGCACGTGCGCCACCTGACCCCTCCAGTTGCGCGCTTTCCACCACTTGCGCGAGTCGTCTAATATTTCTAGTATTTCTCCGCTAAACAACACAAAGCCATAGAAAACAAAGTGTTAAAACTGGTCACTTGATTGCGAGGGTGTGGTAAGTGTGGTAAGTGTGCGAACCGAATGACAGTGAGTTCTTTGTCGTTGTTGGCGGTGCGGGGGAAGAGCACCCGAACTATTTTGGCGTTCCTGTTGTGGAGTTCGGTCAACCATTCCGACTGATCTAATTCGTTGACCTGAACTGTAGGCGAATCCCGTTCTATGGAGTCGATAGGAGAGGGCGGAGTATTGCCCCGAACCACACGAGTCGCGTGAGACGATGTCGACGGAGATACTGAACATGACATTCATTTGAATGAAACATTTGCTTAAATTGCCATAAATTCATTAAACAGTACTTCTGTGCTGAATATGCCGGCCATCCATATGGTTGTCATCGATGTCGCTGTCATCGAATTGCGGACCCCTTTGGTATTCCCGTGAGTTGACATCTCTTCGGTTGCGAATAATGGCTTCTTCGCGATGGATGTGAATGGAGTCGTCCTCCTGTTCCGACTCCGATGCTATGCCTATCAATTCAGGTTCTGTTATATTAGGAGCCCAGCCATCAGTGAACACCGGTTGGTACGAGGAATTAAGTCTTGTGTTGTGCTATCAATGAAAATAATTTTATGAATACAGAAATTTAAATGTCAAACCAATCTGAGGCATACTTTGATGGGTTGCACCCAATTAGGTCCTAATGATTGCCACAAATCAAACTCTTTGCTGGTGCAGCAGTTGGCCAACAAATCTATAGCCTCGTGATTAAGGTAAGGCACTCCAACAATGGACGGGTCTATCGGTGGCTCTATATATGATTAAACAAATTCATAAATATTTAGTGGGGATATTATAAAAATGCATAATAAAGTGAACGCACCATTACTTCTGGCGGCTTCAATAATAATGGCCAACTAAATGAAAGTGAGACAAAACAATACAATATTAATAGACATAATGGAGTCATAAAATGATAGGTAGGCCTAACCGGAGTGAACAGAAAGTGGACGAGTTCTGGTGCGTTGGGGTCGTGTATGCAACCTATCATTAGATCAAATCGATTATTACACACATTTCCACATACTTTCAGTTTCTTCGATAACTTGACATACCTTTAAGTTTTGCTAATAAATTGAATGCGAGTTTGAATTTACTTAAAATCTCAAAGAATTCTTCTTCATTAGGACCACGCGCTCGGATAGCCAGCAGTCCGTCACCGGCATGTGCCGCACCTTTACCTTTGCATAATATATACATTAATTTGATTTTATTTAAAAAAAAAGTAATTATGTAAAACCTTGTCTCCTATGATTCCTAAGCTGTAGTTCCCTGAGGGCTGCGGCCGCGTGTTGTAAACGGATTATAAATCTTTCGATGTCATCGAAACAGTGGTTTAGTATTGAAACGTATCGCTCATTAGATAGCGACTAATGGATATGCAAATCAAACTTATAATAAACACCAATATTAACGCGTGTTGTAAACGGATTATAAATCTTTCGATGTCATCGAAACAGTGGTTTAGTATTGAAACGTATCGCTCATTAGATAGCGACTAATGGATATGCAAATCAAACTTATAATAAACACCAATATTATGGTATATGGGTGTCAGACCTGGTCGTGGCTATTAGTCCTATGGGCACCGTTATGATGGCTCGAATCAATAGAGCTCGTAGTAGTGATAGAACGGGAATCGAGATCATGAGTCTGAGCCCGTGGCTGACCCCCATGACCTACTGGTGGGTCCGTTGGTGACGACCCTTTTCTAGAGATGTAATTAATACATATAGTTAGCGATTGTATGCAAATAGTAATTGTTTGGTGTGTTTGTTGGCATTACTTTTCACGTTGGGCTGCAATTTGATTGAAAACACTGACGGTCTCCTTAACGTTGACGTTAGGCTGAGCCGACGTAATGCTGGGCTCGGTATGCATATTGACGCCGAAGTGTCTCATCCATTGTTGGATGTCTTCGACAATACTTATGGCATTGTGTGAAACACATTAGTCTCCTTAACGTTGACGTTAGGCTGAGCCGACGTAATGCTGGGCTCGGTATGCATATTGACGCCGAAGTGTCTCATCCATTGTTGGATGTCTTCGACAATACTTATGGCATTGTGTGAAACACATTGAAATATATGCAATTCGCCTGAATTCGTGGTAATTAATCAAATCAAATGAGTCTATGTTTGACGGATTCATTGCGGGGGTCATTACCTTGACTTTCATTAGGTAACTGTACAGTGAATATAAGGATATTGTTATAAATATGGTTGTGATCATTGAAGGCAGTGGGCTGTTGGATAAGAGTGACCGGGAACCGCTCGACCACATCATTGGACTCGCCGTCCAATATCCACATATTATTTCCTAATTCATGCCATTATAACAATCTCTTTAATATTTGCTCTCAAATCTCAATGTCTGTCATTAATACCCTTCAATTGTATTGCCATTCTCTGCGTCCAAATCCCTATAAATTGATTGATAAAGTTAGTGATTCTTAATATGATTTCATTCATTTCGTGTATTCAGTAGAAATGTTTGTATAATTCCTATCATATCAATAAGTAAAGTTTAATCTCTTAACGCAATGACATTTGGAAAGTGTTGAGAATAAATGAGAAATAAGTTATAGCCAAAAGTTATGTTATGATAATAATTGGCAGCAATAAATATAAGTTATTTATTTGTTAACATTAGGTATTATCTTAAAGATTATAATAGAAGTTACGATTCGCTTATCAGAAATAAATAGATTAAACAAAATCTGTAGTGATATTTGTATGAATAATAGTGTTATCAAAGCTAACATTTCAAATGTCTTTATAATTAATACAATATTTATTTAACAGAATCCTCTTTCCTAATAAATAATAATCATATGAGAAATGTGTGAAAACCTGAAGTCTTTTCCATAGCGAAGAGTCGGTGTAAAGCCATGCGAGGGGTTGTCTGTTGTTGTTGTGGGGATGCGGTCGAGAAAGTGGCCAAATGCTCGACCGAGTAGGTGGGCGCCTGATGTGGTGGCGATGAAGCCATTGCTTATGCTTGTGTCGTACAGGTGCTTGTGATTAAGGCTGCGGTGGTGGTGGTGGTGGTGGTTGTGGTGGTAGTGGTGGTCGGATACAATAATATTATGAGATTTATTATGACAATAATTATGGGAATATCACAATACAAATTTTGTTATGATGACTTTTAAATCACATAAAAATTTCAAAAATATATTTAAAGAATAATCAAATATTTGAGAAATAATATAAAGTTTTTTTCTCGAAAAGTTAATGTTAACTGAAAAATGTAATACACGTCAAAAAGTTCATTAAGTCATAGGAATCGCTGTCAGCTATACCTGTAGTTAAAGAGAATTTTTTAATGCATTTCTCTGTAATGTATTGAGAAATACATTTAAAACTCCAAACAGATTATACAAATTTGAGTAAACTTTTCTCAACAAACTTAATATAAAAATAATATTAACTTAACGAACAGAAAAGGGATGAAATTGATTGCAAATGTGGGCGCAATAACTATATATGTTCACTAGTATTACAAAACTTTGTTAGGTTTGAAAACTCTATCAAAAGTGCTGACAATAAAACAAAAAATTTCATAATAATTGTGAAGCGATTATCATAGGAAGAGTCAATTGTGACACATATTATGCGACTCTATATATGAATAACAGTGAAAAAGCAGAGGCGAAACACCATTTAAAATAACTTTTATGCAAATATTAGTGCAAAATGTGTTAGAAAACTGCAAACATTAGGGTTTAGTTTCATAGATAAGTTGACCGAATACATAGAAATATACTAATTAAACAAATACAATATAATAAGCTTTGAAAAACAAAGAATATAAATAAATATCATAATGACAAACCTATTAAGTGGTGTCAAAAAGTAACAAATTTATTAGCGCTCACATCACCAGCGATTAAGAAAAGTTAATTTATAATTGTTATAAATATTGTTTGAATTGTGATGAGGTATTGATGAGTAAAACATGACACTATCATAAACGAGCCAAAATGGCGATCCCTCGGCAGTTGTTGGTCTAAATACCTGAGACTTAGGTGTTTCCTATGGCAACATTTCACTGTTCAAACAGGTATGAGGTATGGAGTGGTATACAAGAGTGCATACGAGAGTGAGGTATACGAGTGAGCGAGAGATCACCCCTCCATTCAATACCACTATTCCTCTATTCCTATGCCAAATGCTATGCAATAATCTTTCCTCTCTTAACACGTTTGTTACGTCCAACAGGTATACCATAGCCTAGCATAGCATACCATTGCATAGCCTTCCCTAACAAGTGGCGGAATCCGGAAAACAACTCTCAAATAACTTCTCTAATGAGCTTTTGTTTCACTTTTTCTCCCCGCGAGTCAAGTCAATGTATAGACATTTATTGGGTATAATGCTATTTATTGTAACACTTTTATGAAACAATACAATAATCATGAATTGTATGGCTATTCTTGATCAATCAATTGATTTTATGCTTATACTGTGATAGGGCGTTATTTTATTTTAATCGAAAATATATGAAAGAAAACTTTTGCGATAACTTTCAAAACTATGTTCAAGTAGTTTACTATAAGTTTGGTTAAACTTATTTTTGGTTGTAATCATTGATCAATAGCTACGCCCCTCTAGAATAGGCAAAAATAATATAGTAGTCAAGAATTTTGGCGCATATTTAATGTTATATACGCGCAGTCAGTGTGGTTGCAGTTAACGCTATAATAACTACAGATATTTAACAATCTTTTAATACACGGAATCATTGAATTCCTTAACAAATATCTTAATAATTTTCACGACGGCTCCACACTTGAGTATTAGCAGAAATTTCAATGATAAGATTTATAATTTATAAAAACCTTTTCCAAATCAATTTATTATGTTTTACTTCAATCACATTTTGGTTTATTTCCAAAATTATATACAACTGTATTATTCATATAAAAAATATAATAAAAATATCATTTCATTAATAATATTTGAATAGAGTTGTAGACTATTTGATATCCCATTCCTCCCTTTCAAATGTACTGAAAATAATAACATTAGGACTCGCAGTACTGAAAAGTAATAAACTTGTCATTAAGTTGTGTTTTATGTTAGTTTCAATCTGTTGTCTCACGAATTTGTATGAAAACAAAATGATTTAAAAGGCATGAATACCAGAATGTTGAGGTATTGGGATAGTCAGCCGGTATAAAAACAAAAGACTTTCTCCATTATACTTATTTAAACAAATTTCACTAAACTCTCAAAATGTCTAACCAATGAGTTTATGAGGTCTGACTGCTCTTCCCATTCAGTTTTAATTATAATATAATGTATGTCCAAAGCATAGAGTAATTGCATGAATAATCATAATAAGAGGTATTTTTATAGAGAAAAGTCAGTCATTAACCCTCAAATAGGCGTTCTTTGAAATTATTGTTAAAAAATGAATTCAAAAACCACTTTCGATTCATTTGATTGTGATTTTAGCTTAAAATAACATTTTCCGAGAAACTAATGATTTATACAATAATAATAACTATGTATTCGAGTTTCAAATAATTGTTTTCATTTTCTTTTCTGACAACACAAATAAGAAAAAGTCATTTGAAATGAAATAAAAATATAAAATAATAATAATAATGAAAATCCCCTTATTATTGAAATGAAATCTTGCAAACTATGACTAAAAACTGATTTCATTTCATTGTCTTCATGTTTTCTCTACAAAATAGTGTACAACAAAACCTTTTTGCAGTGAAATTGTTTGTTTAATAGCATTTATAATTGCGAATAACATACATATTATTTGTGAGGAAACAATTATTAAAATATATATAGTCTACTATTGTTATATTATATTATATAAAACCTCATTTTAAGAAGTAGTCTACATTTTGTAATATTAAATTCTTACTCTCTTTTTTGTAATACTATATTATTTTTATTATTGACTTATCTATAAGTCGAGACTAGAAATCAATTTAATATTTTAGACTAATCCTTGAAATAAATGATTAAATTCAATGCAGCATAAATTAATACATGTATATATGCAATAAATGTAATAACTTATAAATTATAAAAATTATAAATATAAGTCTAGAATAAAATTTCTACAGAATAAAAAGTAACTAAATATTTCAAATAAAACCAAATTGTCATTTGGGAATATTAACATTTGCAATAAACTTTATACAATAAAGTGTAGAGATTGATAACTGTACAATAATTTAGTTGTTTCAATCATTAGAAATCTAGTCTAAAAACAGCCAATAAATGAGTTACATTGGAAAGGGTTGAGGGCTGGGAGGTCTGTATTTTGCCGGACCATTGATGGCATTACATAGACTGCAATGCATTTACAAACTCATTGATTAACTTCGTTAGAGAGCAAACTCGTGAGAAAAATGTTGGTTTGGAGTAAGCAATGAATTGAACGAAATATAAGTGCATTTTGTTTGTTCATCACATTCTTTGGCTAACATTTCGTGTTTGTAAAAAAGTTTAACTTTTCAAAAGTTGTATGACTTGTGAGCAGTTTTGTGCCAAAATAGCTATACTTGTTGTCAATACTACTCAGCGATTACACACTCATAGGAAGTGCACTACGATTGGAGTCCACAATAATTTAGTAGCGTTTCAGCAATCATTCAATTTATGTAATAATTATAATATAAATATATTTCTAAGTTTTGCAACAAAATTAAATATTTAATTGAACTCAAAAATTATTTGCTCACTAAACAGGAATCTATTGGCAACTAGCTTATTTGTACAATATATTGAATACGAGTTTCTAAAATAGCATACATCTTATTAATCAAATATAAAAAATGTAGTAAATAAATATACAGATTATGTTCAGGTTATTTAATATTAATGTTCAGAAAATATTCTGGATTATTCAACAATATTAATCATATTTTAATATTCTTTCACTTAATTCAACATTTTTGTCAATTCATTCAAGTTTAGCAACTTTTAAACTATCATAACCATATAATTAACAACAAATATTAGCATGCACATTCTGTAGATTAAATACTTTTTAAACCAAAAAAATAACAACTTAAATTTAAAATGAAATTATTTGAAAACTAATTTTAATTGATTGAACTAACAAGTAAGTTAACTTGATTGAATTTAATAAAATTCAGTGTACACTTTTGTTAGGTTAGGTTAGGTTAGGTTAGGTTTGGCAAAGTGTATACATTTTGTAAATTATTATTAAGTCCCGGTTTGATGTAAACATATTATGCAAGCATTGAATGATTTGTTAACTATTTGTTATATCATCTATTAATCAATTAAAAGTGTTATATTTATGAATGGATTAAACTTTTTGTTATTATTAACACAAAACATATGTTTATATAAGACTTGAATCCATGAAATAGTGTGAAAGACGTGGCTTTTATACAAAATGATTGCATTTATGTTGAATTGAATGGCATTTCTGATTGATATCTATATCGACACCAAACTATAAATTGCGATAAAATATACAATTATTAAGTGATTGAAAGTCAACGCAAATGTTATCATTGAATAGCAGTAAGTATTTGTCAATTGTATGCAATTATAATGATATGTTTGTGTCTGTATTGACCAGAATTGTCCTCAAATGGCAACCGATTGGTCACCAAATACTGGATGAGCCGAAGACTGGCACATGACGTGCGCACCGGTATATTGATGCTGAATATGGGCGGACCAGAGACTCTCGATGATGTGCTCCCATTCCTCACCAGACTCTTCACCGACAAAGACATCATACCACTGCCGGCACAGAGGTTTGCACTCTTAGTGGCCGTCATCGAGACAATCGTCTGGTCTATGAAATTGAGTTGAATTTGATTGATTGAATTGACAGCACATTGGGTCCATTGATCGCCAGACGGAGGGCACCGGTGGTGAGGGAGCGGTACCAGCAAATAGGTGGCGGATCGCCTATCAAGGACTGGACCACAAGACAGGGAACACTGTTGACCCAAACGCTAGACCAACTGAGCCCTGAGTCGGGTCCGCATAAGTTTTACTTAGGCTTCCGTTACGCGGAGCCCTTGACGGAGGACGCGATCGCGACAATGGAAAGGTATGTAGGGTTGTTATGAAGTGATGATATGTTTGGATCAATTGATTGGTATGTAATGGTTGGCAGAGATGGAGTGATGAATGCGATCGCGTTCTCGCAATACGCGCAGTACAGCTGCAGTACGTCTGGCAGTAGTATTAACGCCATCGCCAGACACTATATACAGACCATCGGCGCCAACGCATCGCCCAAAATGAAGTGGTCTTTCATCGATCGGTGGCCGACGAACGCCGGACTCGTCGAAGCCTTCGTCGACTTAATACAGAAGGAAATCGATTGGTTTCCAGAGACTAAACGCAACCAAATAGTGCTCCTCTTCTCAGCCCACGCCCTCCCACTCCGCGTAATCCCATATTTACTTTCAATTCATATCTCGCTTGACATTAGGTTTTAGTTTTTTTTAATTAATCGGAAAACTTTTTGTAATAATTGTCAGGCCGTTAATAAGGGCGACTCGTACCCAACCGAAGTGAGCGCTACTGTAGTCAAAGTCATGGAATCTCTTCATTTCAAATACCCGTACCGATTGGTGTGGCAGTCGAAAGTAGGCCCTATGACATGGCTCGCACCTCAGACTGATGAGGCACTTAAGGGTTGGTCACGATTTAGGGATCAATTGTGTTTCATCAGGAAATTGATCATAAATTTTGTTTTCCTGACATTAGGCTTTAGTGAGAAGGGGTACAAGAATTTCATATTAATACCCATTTCCTTTGTGAACGAACACATCGAAACCCTGCATGAGTTGGACATTGAATACGGGCGCGATTTGGCTAAAGAGGTGATCAGGCATTTGATTGCGAAATGTTGAAACATTTTGTAGAGTTTTTAGTTTTTTAGAAAAGCTTTTAATTAGATTAGAGGAAACGAATGCTAATATATGCTTTCCTGACGCTCTTGTCGTAAATGAAATGACATTTTGTTTTACAGTTAAAAATAGAAAACATAAGGCGTTGCTCTGCGCCTAACACTCATCCGGCGTTTATTAGAGGAATGGCATCGATAGTGAAGTCTCACATGGATTCGGGCGAACTGTGCTCTAAGCAACTGATGCTCCGGTGCCCGCTCTGCACCAAAAGTGTTTGCTCTGACACAAGACAATGGCTCCAAAGTATACATGATTTGCAGGCAAACAAATAAACGATTAAATCTCAACAAACAATTATTTGATTATGAAATCTCTATAAACGTAGAAAAATATTTTTATTTACATTTCTATCAATGCTTTTATACTTGTATTGATTCTATTGTTATTGAAAATAAATTTAAGAGACAGTTGAACCGCTAAAAGATATTATGGTATGTCTGGTATACTAGTATTCTTTTACCGATAACATGGTATGGATTGAAGTCTAGCACATGTAGACAATACAATACAAAATATAGGTAAGAGTTAATAAACTTGAACTGTCTATGAGTTTGAATGTGGCAATACTTTTATATACACTCCTTAAGAATATTTACTTATTCTTCAAGTCTACTCTCATTTCAACAATAAATTGAATTAAGAGGTGAACTTTACAATCAACTGGTTCATCTATACAACCAGAATATAATCATATTTAACAAGTTATGATTTAATTTAATAGTCTTATATAACCGACTATATTGTATAGAGAATTTTCGTACATTATATTCATAAATGTACTTGTTTACTTATATTTCGATAAAGAGCTAAGTCTAAAGCTTTTGCCAAACAATTCATTGATGACAGGCCGGGCGTCTCATCGGTTCTGTATTTAAAGAGTTTGCTATTCTTATCTTCTATTCAAATATTTTTTTAATAAAATTGTTTTCTAAAAGTGTTTACTCTCTAAGAGATAATGTCTTTAACTATGTCTTTGACAAATCATAATAATGACACTCCTCTGCGTTTTTACAGAATATTCTATCACTTTATTTCGGAAGTCATTAAAAATCTTATAGTCTTATAGTCTATTCAATTCTTATGCAGAGGTGGAGAGCATAACAAAACAGTAATCAATACTAGACTGATGTTTATTTAGAATAAATAATAAATAAATAAATTTTTTATTATGTTGAATTAATGACTATAAGCAACGGTTCAATGATTTTAACTGTATTTCCATTAACTTATTAAAAACGAATTGCATTATTTGTCTAAAATAACGACAATATTATCGAAATTAGACTTTGTTTCCGGGAATAGAAAACGGTAAAATAATTTAAGATCATAACCCTTTTCAGAAAATATTTTTACTTTTTAAAATTATATAAAGGCTAAACATAGAGACTATACAGGCAAATTTATCAGCACTCAGTTTAGTGATTTAAATTTGCACTTATAAGACAAACTTTGCTTAACAAAATATAAATTTTTGTTTACATTTCTCATTATCTGCTAATTTAAATATTTGTTGTCAACTTATTTTACAATTTATTAATCAATTGTTTGGTTAAAAATTCTTTGAATTTAAACCATTATTTCATAATAAAAAATTATTGAATTGAATGCTAAGCAAGTAACTGATTTAAGTTTAGATGTATTGGCTTTAAGTAATAAATTTGTGCATTGAAGGCAATTAGGCATAACGTATAATACATATATAGATACTAATAATTATGTTTAGATGAATATTATATTTTGTATGTTTTGTGCAAATTATCGCCGGATTGGGAACACGTATGAAAGCAATCATATGAATGGGAATGGTATGCTATTTCAAAAACGGACTTAATTATCGGTGCCATCAATAATGCATAAAATACTATGACATAAGTTGTACCAAATATTGAATGAAAAGTGAGTTTTTGAAATATTTTTAGAGATAGATTATTAGATATTATATTATACGAATATATAATATTTTATTTAACATTCATTGCTAACTGCTGTATCTTTTTTTGAATAAAATATGTTTTTACATTATACCCTCCTATTGTTATAATTATTCACAATGTAAGCTAAATATACGACTGACTTGTTATATATTAATATATACACAAAATTATGTATGCATTTAACAAATTATTCGCTGAATTTTGATGAAAGTTTTTATTATCATTCAAGAGATCTTGAATCCTATATAATATTATTGTGTATATATTGTACCCAAAAAAGAAATGGCACAGAATTAATATTAGTTTTGGTTCAAATAATAAGTTTTTCATTTAACAAATAAACCACAAAAATCTTTTTATTTAACAGAATATTCTGTTTAATTAAGGATTACAACAAATGTAAATGAAAATAAATTATTTATTTTAAATATGAGATTTTATTTTTATTGTTTAATTATACTGTAGTTCATACTTTAATGTCAACTAATTAATTATGAGCTTATTATATTCTGTATCTGTAAATGAATAAAATTAATCAAAATTTGATTGACATTTGAATCGCTGGTCATGTTGTCCTTAAGGGTTGTTTCACTTGAAAACTAATGTGTCATCTCTATAGACGTCATGCTCGCCTCAATCAACAGTTTATGTAATGATTATTTTAAATAATACTACATTATATCAATATTTATAAGAAAAACTTTTTCATTAGCTGAGAGAGAGAGAGAGAGAGAGAAAAGAGAGAGAGAGAGAGAGAGAGAGAGAGTAGGAGTGAAAACAATGAACCTTTGGTGACAAACAAAACAAAACATAATACAAATTAATTAAAGTTTGAATACTTTTTGATGTTTTGCCTCATTTAAACACAATTTTGTTTATCGAACCAAATGTGAAGTCATTTAATATGTACTCAATTAATAAAAGTCTTTTTCTGTAAGACATTAACACATTATTATTGATTGACTTTTCAAATGAAGCGTTCATTCATTCGCTAAACTTGTGACTTAAACTTAATAATTTTTATTAGCCCTTATTTTATTGATATATCTGTAACAACGATATATAATAATAATAATAATAATAAATTCAAATGTTAATTGATTTATTATTTCATTAATTTCAAACCTATTGCAGTCATTAATATTCATTATTTATTCTTATATTTTAATCATATACTTAAAGGAGTTTTCTCCATAAAAAATATCAATAAATTTTATACAATACAATGAACTTTGTATGACCAAGACAAGTGTGCACGTGAAAAATGTATATTGTTTCATTATGACAATAACAATATTACATTAGAAATTCAATTATTATTTGGAAAAATAAAGTTATGACGAGTATTAGGGTCAGTAAACATTTTCAAATATTCATTTAAAGTACAGAATAACTAAATGTAAATGAAGTATTTAATATGAATAAATACATGGAAATTAAGTTCAAAACAAAATGAACAAAATAAACTATAAATATTTTGAGTTCAAGTGATTTAACAGTAAAACGTTATCTAACAGTGGTATTGAAAGAGAAATTCATAAATATTAAAATATACTAAATATTAAATATGATTTTTTTAGTAAAAGCAAACTATTAAATGATACAAGTGGCAAAATATTATAAATGGCATTAAGCCTTTGGTAATATAAGAGCAATTCTTTAATTTCAATTACTAGAAAAATTATTAATTTATTGAATTCATATAATAAATTCATTTACATTCAAATGACAAAAATTAATATATAATAATAATCCAAAGTATGAACAGAAATATCCTCTGAGATAGTCTTAAGTGAATGAATGTTCGATCGAAAAGACATTTACTGATGAAAAATTTCAAACCAATGATACAAATGATAAATAGTTGTGATATATCGCCAGACTTTGTTCTAAATCTTATTGGAAATGTTGTGTATTTTCTCAGAATATTATTACAAAATCTTTTACTAAAAATAAGGAGAGAGAGAGTGAGAGAAAGAGAGAGAGAGAGAGAGTTGAGCACATAGGCAAACATCTAATCCTATATTCAATATACATAAAAGAGTGAAAAAAGTTCAAAAGGTTCCGGACATTAATGGAGTGGAATATTCACGAAAGAATCTCTCCGTCACATCATTGCCAACATTTGCACATTTGTTAGAAAACTACAGAATTACAGAATTAATGCAAACAAAATTTTCTCACTGCCTGTGGCTTGAATCTACTTTTCCAACAATTTATACAAAAATATATATTTATTTATAAGAAATATATATAATATAATATACAGAATATCACATAAATATAAGTTCTGGAGTAATATATTTAAAAATCTATGCTTTTTGTATTTTATAAATGTCGTATATTTAAAATAATTATTTAAATTGCATTTTAATTTAATAGATTGCCTGTTATATTTTAGAAAATGGACCGTAATTTCAATTTTAATAATTAAATCATAAAATTTAAACTCAAAGTCCATCATAAATGGTAAAAATTTGAGTCAATTGATTCAGTATTGACTTTAACAGTGAATTTTCTGTCATATATTTTAATCTGTTGTCTGGCTATAATTAATGAGAAAAACACTTAAATTAAACGAATTAAATGAATAAAATTAAAATAAATTAAAACCGTTTTCTATTCCCGGAAACAAAGTCTAATTTCGATAATATTGTCGTTATTTTAGACAAATAATGCAATTCGTTTTTAATAAGTTAATGGAAATACAGTTAAAATCATTGAACCGTTGCTTATAGCCATTAATTGAACATAATAAAAAATTAATTTATTTATTATTTATTCTAAATAAACATCAAAGTCTAGTATTGATTACTGTTTTGTTATGCTCTCCACCTCTGCATAAGAATTGAATAGACTATAAGACTATAAGATTTTTAATGACTTCCGAAATAAAGTGATAGAATATTCTGTAAAAACACAGAGGAGTGTCATTATTATGATTTGTCAAAGACATAGTTAAAGACATTATCTCTTAGAGAGTAAACACTTTTAGAAAACAATTTTATTAAAAAAATATTTGAATAGAAGATAAGAATAACAAACTCTTTAAATACAGAACCGATGAGACGCCCGGCCTGTCATCAATGAATTGTTTGGCAAAAGCTTTAGACTTAGCTCTTTATCGAAATATAAGTAAACAAGTACATTTATGAATATAATGAACGAAAATTCTCTATACAATATAGTCGGTTATATAAGACTATTAAATTAAATCATAACTTGTTAAATATGATTATAGTCTTGTTGTGTACAGTAGATGAACCAGTTGTAAAGTTCACCTCTTAATTCAATTTATTGTTGAAATGAGAGTAGACTTGAAGAATAAGTAAATATTCTTAAGGAGTGTATATAAAAGTATTGCCACATTCAAACTCATAGACAGTTCAAGTTTA
>CAJPVJ010001029.1:0-18549 GCA_905397405.1 Oppiella nova
TCTGTGCTTTCAATATGTAGTCTCCGCACAGTTAGAGAGAGAGAGAGAGAGAATAAGTCAAGAAATAATTCATAATTGATGTTTTCCGGTCGGTCATTGTCTATTAGGTTTAGCCCTAATATATCGAAACAGTGACCAAACCTAAGCAAACAAAAACACAGACATAAGACTATTGTATATTATTATCAAAGAAATAAAACACAACTAAAAATAAAAGAGTTGTGATAATAAGAGACTAAACATATATTTACACATTATATACCAAAAATTCAGATTTAAAGACATTTCAACGAATATCTTAAAAACAACTAATTTTGTTGTGTTTAGATTAATTTGTTATTAAATTACTTATTTAATATTTAAAATTTAAAAGGGTTTTTATGAAAATCAACTTTTGTTGATAGAGATTCCAATAGCTTGTATTGATTTGTACTCATAATAACATAAATTAAATATGGCAAATATTCCCAAGGAAATTTTGTTAAATATAATTTTAAACAGAAAATGTATACTCGTATTTATTGGTAGTTTTGAAGGCTATAAAAACTAAAGTTTAGGTGATGTGTTTTTATTTGACTTGATCGCAAATATTAATAAAAGAATTTGTTGTTTTGTTTCAAAAATTCAATTTATTGTGACAACTCTGGACAAAATATATTAGAAAAATGAAAAATAATTAGGTTTTTATAAACTTATCATAGGTTTGTGATCGACTCAAAGACGGAAACTCTAGAATTTGTCGACAAATGAAATAAAGTCTAAAAGATATAAATGAATAGAAGAGAGAAAAACACAAAAATGTAATATTAAGTGAAAATGTGATCATAAAAAGAAAACTTATTATAGAAAAGTTGAAATTAATTAGAAAATGTGAAAAATAAGTAATAAAAGTAATGATTTCTGTGAATTATTTTTTATGTCAGGTGAACCAGGTACTGACAATCAATAACATTTGCTCTTGTCTGGACTAAACATATATTTACGCATTATATACCAAAATTCAGATTTAAAGACATTTCAACGAATATCTTAAAAACAACTAATTTTGTTGTGTTTAGATTAATTTGTTATTAAATTACTTATTTAATATTTAAAATTTAAAAGGGTTTTTATGAAACTCAACTTTTGTTGATAGAGATTCCAATAGCTTGTATTGATTTGTACTCATAATAACATAAATTAAATATGGCAAATATTCCCAAGGAAATTTTGTTAAATATAATTTTAAACAGAAAATGTATATGAGCATTTATTGGTAGTTTTGAAGGCTATAAGAACTAAAGTTTAGGTGATGTGATGTGTTTTTATTTGACTTGATCGCAAATATTAATAAAAGAATTTGTTGTTTTGTTTCAAAAATTCAATTTATTGTAACAACTCTGGACAAAATATATTAGAAAAATGAAAAATAATTAGGTTTTTATAAACTTATCATAAGTTTGTGATCGACTCAAAGACGGAAACTCTAGAATTTGTCGACAAATGAAATAAAGTCTAAAAGATATAAATGAATAGAAGAGAGAAAAACACAAAAATGTAATATTAAGTGAAAATGTGATCATAAAAAATATTATTCCGTATTCTTTGTGTTATTCGTAAGGCTTTTGTTTTTATATAAATTTGTTTTATATATCCTTTGGTAGACTTAGACTCTTCAGACGATTTGATTATATCTGAACTTTATTTCCAGACTTTTATTCGTTTCTAGATTTTATATTTATTGTTATTTGGCTTTATTTGGCTTATTTTGATTATTATTATTATTAGTGGTAAGGCATTAGTGAAATGGTAGAGGAAAGGGAGGGCCACTCTATTGCCTCAATTCATCGCTTTCCATCGTTTTTGGTATTCACTCACAATCTGCTCTTTTTCGGTCTAAAATGGCATCAAATATAAGACTAAAGATATTTTTAAAGATAACGCTTCACTCACAATAANAGGGCCACTCTATTGCCTCAATTCATCGCTTTCCATCGTTTTTGGTATTCACTCACAATCTGCTCTTTTTCGGTCTAAAATGGCATCAAATATAAGACTAAAGATATTTTTAAAGATAACGCTTCACTCACAATAACCATATACTGGTATTAAGAAATATATACAAAAATACATTTCAGTCAACGACACAATGCAAAAATTGCTGTCATTTCTCCCAAAAAAATGTCAAATCATATGAATCTCTCGCATCATATCACACAATAACCATATACTGGTATTAAGAAATATATACAAAAATACATTTCAGTCAACGACACAATGCAAAAATTGCTGTCATTTCTCCCAAAAAAATGTCAAATCATATGAATCTCTCGCATCATATCATATCTGCTTATTATAATATTACAGACAAACATTTTCTATGAGATATCAAAATTTCAAAATAGATTTATTGTATTAACAAACAATTTATAATAAATAATACACTCTTTTTACAATATTCAGGGATTTGAAAACCATAGGAAATTTAAAATTTATATGAAATTCGTGAAAATCTCTATTTCCTAAGGATTTGAAGTAAGTAAATGCACACAAAAATATGCGCCATATCTTAAGATCCCTATTCAAGTTGGTCTGTGTTTTATTATTTCATTTTAATAATTTTTAATCATCATTTCCACGTTTTATAAGATTATTTTGATAACAGTATTTATATAAATATTAAACAATTTGGTTGAATTATAATATCCAACATTAATTTAATTATAATATTAAATTAACTAATTTCTGTAATAAAAGTGATTTTAATCAATAAGATTATAAGACCATTTTAATTAAGGCTAAAATCAAATATTCATCAATAAAGAAGTGTGAGAATGTATTTATTTGTGTGTGTGAGGAGAGAGAGAGAGAGAGAGAGAGAGAGAGAGAGAGAGATTATAAGAAGGAGAACAGAAGTGACAAATTTCTACTCATTTCTAATGCAAATGAAGAGAAGAATAAAACTAAGAATAAATTATTAGATTTGAAGGAAAAAGAGAAAAATATCCTTAAATATTGTCGAGAGATTTAACTTTAATTATATTATCCCAAATCCGTTCATATTATTACATAAGAATTAAAACTTTAATCATAAAAATAAAAGGCAATAAAATGAAAGTTGTCGTGTAAAATATTATATGAGAGATAAATTGATTTTTGTTTTTAAACTCTAGAAATTATTAATAAATTAACAAATTTTAAATGTTTTACAATAATTGTTCAAATAAATAAGATCATATTTAAATTTTCAGATTAGCAAATCTAACAAAAACATATATTAATATAGTCAAAACATTAAAACCTAATTTTAAAAATCATATTTTACCAAATTAAGAATTTTAAGTTCGTTTTATTTAAGTAGTTATTGTATGAACATGGCTCTTATTTAAGTAGTATTTTTATCAATTTGATGGAAGACTAAAACATAAAATCAAATTTTTATAAGTGATCTCAAATGGATCTAATATTTTATGTTTAAATTATTTTTCCAATAAATAATATATAATAGTAATTGAGAGAATATTTTATTAGATAAAAATTTAAAGTTTTTATGTAAACATTATGTTTGATATGCTTTAAATACACTCTAATCTAATACCACATCTTCTACTTCTTCGACAATATTATAAAATTTATATTAAAATTAAGTTAATAATATAATATAATTTTCTTGAACACAAACACTACAAAATCTATTGTTAAGACCTATAGTACTATATTATATGTATATTCCCATCAATATTTTTCGCAAACCTTATTTTTATTATTTACTTAAATCTAACACATAAAATATTCAAAGTAAATTTGAGTACTCATTCACTTTAAGTTTAAAATTAATTATTTAAAATAATATTCTTATGTTATGTTTTCACAAATTTTCTTTAATTTCTTTATATTTTCTTCTCAAATCCAAAGCCTTTGTTTATCGCAATTATTTTAACATAAGAGCTAAAACAAGAGTCGGGAAAAGTTGTCTATAATTCTGTACAGTATATAAGGTATAGCATTGGGATGTAATTATTGAGTCAACAAAACACAAACAAAAATATTAGGCAAACGTATAAAAAGAATGGAAACTCAGAAAAAGAGTGTGAAAATTGAAGTCATTGTTTGAGTTTGTCTTTCAAACCAAATGCAACATTAAGATAGGGTTTAGCAGTTGTCGAGACACACACACGCAGAGAGAGAGAGAGAGAGAGAGAGAGAGAGAGAGAGTAAATAGAAATTGTAAGAAAAATAAAGAGAGAGATAAAGAGTTTTGAACTCAATTTGTGTGTTTGTGCTGAACATCCGTTCATTTAATACAATTGTTTTTTAACGATAATAATAATGAATCGATTAATTTTCAAACTCATTATTTCACACAAAACTTTCAATTTGTTACCAAATGTTTCACTAAATTGTCTCTTATTTTGTGTGATCTCTTATGACCAAAAGAAATTGGAAAAAATTAAACTCTAAAATGGCTTTACTTTTATAAAATGTTATCCATTTGTTTGTCTCATTGTTTTTACAGAGTAACTCATAGTGTTTATAATAATAGCTATCATTTTATTTCAAAGTAAATTGCATTCACTTTATCCGAGAAATTCAATCAATCGATTTCGGATCTAATCAGAAATGATTTCACGATATATTATAAAACCATGCTTATGAATAACCTTAAATACCTTATTGGATTGTTTATTATAAACAATAACCATGACATTGTATTTAATAAGAAAACATTCATAATAGCAAGTAACTTCATAATAATTATAAGGAAATATATCAAAAAGGTTTAACATATAAGTTATAACTTAATATGTTTATTTACATACAGGGTATACAATAATATAATAATCGAGTTTGAAAATTGTAAAACTAAGCTAAAAATAAAAACAACTGAAATACAATACGTTAGAAGAAAACAATTGATAATATAGTCTTGAATTTTAATTACTGTTTAAAATCTATTTCAGTTACAAATGTATTGTTAGACAAATGAAAGGAACGTTAAGAACGAGAGACACAAAAGTTGGAGTCGATCTCCATTAGTGATAGAGATAATGGACAACCGTTTTAAGTGACGACACAGCCTCTGGAGATAAATAGCAGAAAACGACAGCACATCCACTAAGAAGTCTTCCCTTTTCAAAGTGTTTCAAATGTTTGAATAAAAAAAAGTTACGATAAAAAAAGTTGATCACTCATTCAAATGTAATTAAAATAGTTTCCTATTATTATCTCGATTTAGGCTATAGTTTTTTGTTATTTTTAAATATAAATTTTGTAGTTACTAAAATCCTTAACAAAAAAATAACATCAAATGACAATTAAATTTTTTGAATAATTAGAAATAATTGATAAAAACTACGGTAAATAAACCTAAAACTTGTTTCTGATCAAATCTTTTTTAATCATCTAATAAACTGTTAGTATGATATGACATATATGTATATATTGTGGATTCTTTTATTTTCAACAAATTCAATGACTTAAATAAATAGACAAATATTTTATATCATATGAAGAAACGTATTCAACATATGTTTGTCTATGACTTGAATCACACATTATTATGTATTTGGAAACATATTTAATTGGAAATAACAGATTCTCATTCATAGTATATGTCATGTCATTGACATACGTTATACTATACTCTATATATTCGGCACTCTATTCAATAAGACCTTAAATATGATAACAACAGTAAACATGGCTTTCATTTCAATTGAATCTTAGTGTAATTGATTGCAGAGGGAGAAAGGGGGAGAGAAAGAAAGAAAGAGAGAGAGAGAGAGAGGGGGGAGGGAGAGAGGGAGACTCGAGAGAGAGAGAGAGAGAGAGAGGAGTCATTTTTTTATTCTCTTATTCCATTCATCATGTGATTTATATTTACAAGAAATGGTTTTCTTAACTTTATTTTTAGATATTCAGAGACAGTAAATGCAAGAGAGAAAACATTATGAGTTGAAACTAACATTAAGCATACCATTGATTCAAATAAAGAAATATAAGCAAATATTTATAACGTTATTTTTATTTAAATTATAATTTAAAACGAAAAAGTAATTATTGCCAGTATATTACAAAAATTTCAAATAATATTATAAAAACAAAAAAATAAATATTTATATGATTTAATTGAAAGATATTCTCATATAAAAACAGATTACAACAGTATCTAATCAATTTCTAAATTGTTTGATTCATAAAATGATCAGTATATTGAATATATAAAACCTAATGTTTCGTTTGACATAATAAATTTATTTAGTAAATAAAGTGAATGAATATATGTGAGACAAAAGAAGAGCAAATGGATGTGAAATGATATATTCAGTTGTATTCGTAAATTAGATTTTCAACTTTCCATACAATCTGTGGTTAAGAGTCTCTACACCTCTCTCACGCTCTTTATCTATCACTCTCGTGACATATCAGATAAGATGAGATGAGACCGGAAGTCAAGTTGTGTTTATAATTCTAGGTTAAGACACGAGTGTTAGATTATTATCTTTACATGTTTGGACTCACTTTTTACACGTGTATTCTCGATACCATTCAACACTTCTATCGACTCCAAGTGAATGTATTGTATACTTCACTGAATATACAGTATATGAATCAAAATATCAAATAGAAGCCTATTTCTGAAACTGAGTAATGCATTGGTTTTCACATTTAACATATAATTTTCAATATAAATTAGTAGTAAGAAATAAGAAATAAGCCACTATTTGATATTTTGATTCATATGGTATCTCAATGTGTATATATAAATAGTATAGCAAAAACTAAATTGACATAACCATAATATGAATAATATGAGAAATGTTAAGCACAACGAAAACATAATTTTCAAAATTGCAATTCAAAACCAACACATGAACCAAATGAATGAAATAATGGTAAAGTATTGAAACTTTTCTTATACAAAGTTGTACTGTATTTGTATCGACTTATCATAACTGCATTTGCATTCATATGCAGTACTATTCAGTATTGAATCGCTTTCTATAATATGATTTGAGGAAACCATTAGATTATTAGGCGACCGCATATTTCAACCACATCTTAAACGTCTTTAATAACTTATATGAGAGGTTTCATTCATTTAAAGCAAGACTAAGTATTGCAAATATTTAGTTTTACAAAATTCCGTTAGTTATATTAGTTCTAGTCAATTCTAATAAAAACAAATACAGAGTAATTACATAAAATATTGAATAAAATTATAATATACGATATATTCAAACGTTTATTTTAAACACAACCACTTAAAGTAAATATTAAAAATTATAATCTATTTAATTGATTTTGTTTGTTTGGCATCACTTCAAGAAAACTATAACAAAGTATTATTTAGAGAGTAATCATTGGGAACTGGAATTACATTAAAAGCCAGTAATTGTCGACTCATTATATGAATGCAATTTGTGTTTCCTATTTGACAACAGTATATGAAATAATGGCACAACTCATCACTTCTGCCAAACAGTGATTATTATTAATATAATAGGTCCGCAAAACCAGAAAAATAGCGGATCCTTAACTAGAATTATATTGAACACTGATAAGAGCATAAGAAATGGACCACCAATCAAATGTACTGATTTTAGACAATTGATACCCACAGTTAAACATTTATAAAACAGATCTAAAATATACGTACTGTAGTATAATGAAATAGCCTTTTATAATATATTATTTTTAAATATAAAATCCTAATACTAAATTAAAATAATATACCTGTATGTCTTGTATAATTATACTGTATTTGTTTAATATTAAATCAAACATATCTATATTTGAGTAAAAATAAATTTATATAAGCAAGCAGAGAGAGAGAGAGAGAGAGAGAGAGAGAGACTAAATATAAAGAACAAATTGAAAATGCAATAGCAGATATATTATATCATATAGTATAATATTGAATTTAATATCTGATAACAAAATAAATAAGAGACTAAATATAAAAAACAAATTGAAAATGCAATAGCAGATATATTATATCATATATAAATAGTATAATATTGAATTTAATATCTGATAACAAAATAAATATATTCAGAAAACTAATATCTATCCTCTTGTATAATTATACTGTATTTGTTTAATATTAAATCAAACATATCTATATTTGAGTAAAAATAAATTTATATAAGCAAGCAGAGAGAAGAGAGAGAGAGAGACTAAATATAAAAAACAAATTGAAAATGCAATAGCAGATATATTATATCATATATAAATAGTATAATATTGAATTTAATATCTGATAACAAAATAAATATATTCAGAAAACTAATATCTATCCAAAGCTTGTACTTTGATATAAGCAAAATGCAAAAATATGATTGAATAATAAAGTATTTTTCATATAATTTATTATATTATTAATAAAGTACTGTGTTTAAAAGTACTTAAAAGTACTTAAGATTCATATATTCTTTTAAAAATTCTATATTTAAATTAACATAATGTTTTTTCAGAAGTTATACAAATATAAAGTATTTAAATTGAGATGTTATATATTATAACTGCTAAAATTAGGTAAAAATAGAATGTTTTTTTGTAAACACTTTCTACAAGTTAAATGTTTTTTGTTATTATCTGAGATAAAGCTTAAAATTTTATTATATTAATTGAGATAAATTATGAAATATGAATAATATCAATATAGTTAAGAAATAACCTTTTAAAAATTAAAAGTCCATAGTATGTAAAATGTGTTTTGTATTAGCCGTTACAAATAATATAAATAGTTCTCTAAATAAATGGATTGATGCATTTCTATGCAAGGAATTGTTGATATAAAGAATATTTTGCTTTGAATTTATGATTGAATTCAAGATTAGAATATTTTATTTTATGACTAAAACATATACATATCAATATTACATACCGTATATCTGTTAAAAACAAACTCAAATTTATTACAACTCAAGTTCTCAATGAATTTTAGTAACCTTTTCCAAACAATATCAATGCTTAAAGCACAAAGGGATATGAATTTTTTAAATTTTAAATATTATTTTTATTCAGTTTTATTTTAAGACCCAAATCTTTTAGACCTAAATACATAAACTCTTCCTTATACTCATATATTATAATTATTTTCAAAAATAATTCTTTATATTTCAAACCATTTTTATAATGTTAGCAATATTAAATATTATAATATATTAAATCAAATCAAATTAACTATAAATTATTTCAAAAAAATTTGTGTAAGTTTTAAATAATTAAGTTAAATGATTTTTATGAGTTCAATTTATAAGAAAATTTTTGAAATATTCAAAATTTAAAAAGGTAAATTTGAGAATAATGATTTTGATAGCTAAGCACAAAACGTGAAATGATTTCTAATAAAAAGCGATTTGAATTTAAAAATTGAATTGAAAGCAGAAATAAATACTACAGTCGAAGAGATATCATAAGAATTTGTTGCAAACATTTAAAATTTATGATTTATTGATCGCATCCAATCCTAAAGTATTTCTCACTTTTCATCCACACATACAGAAAGAGGGACTTAAAGTAAATGCTATTATATGTGAAGTGAAAGACATTCTGCAGAGAATTTTGTGCCAAACAATACTTTTTGGCGTTTATATAGTATATATACACAACTTTATATAGTATTATATATATATACACACACAACTGTCTGTATATTCAATATAAATATCGATAAGATTTCTCGGATTTGAGTCCAAAGAAAGAAAATAGAAATAAAACTAAACTTCAAAACTAAAACCAAAATATTTTCCCAATCTTTGCTTTAAATTTCAAACAAAATTTCAATAATAAGAGTTTAACTCTAATAGTGTGAGAAAAAAGCCAAACGTTTCTTAGATTCATATCATAGATAAATCCAAAAACGGAAATTCAAATCCAAATTCAAAAATAAAAGACAAGACAACAAAGAATACAATAATATCACAAAAACTTGGAGATCAAAGTCTTATTGTATTAAATTTTATGGTCACTTTGTGAACCAATTTCTCAAATCAGTCATTTCTACAAAATTATATATCATATGATCAAAAGTTTGATTTCAACTTTGATTTATATAGTACTTAATCAATTTGAGGACTCAAGACAATCATGCAATTTGTGACAAATCAATACATAAGATGCTCACAAAAAAAAGTAGGCGACGAAAGACTTGTGCAAAAGAAAGCAAAAAAGAAAGAATAGGTTGTGATTGTGGGCTAAGACTGATAGCCAATGAACACATGAGAAGACATATTAGAAATTAATTTGTGAAATGAGTCCAAATTATTCCGCGATATTTAACAGCAAATGTTTTTGCATTAGACTTATGAACGGATGACAGAGTGTCTCATATAAGACATCATCGACAGACAACATCTCTCACCAATTGATTCAATTAGAAATGACCCCAAATTAGTGCTAAACTTATTGATGACAAATAACAGTCTCTTTATAGTAACTCTTTTATCATACAACCACTGTACTGAATATGACTTTTAAAATTAATCTTGATAAGATAGGTGTTGTTTATAATATGATTATGTAATTTCTATCGAATATTGATTAAAATGAGATGTATTGAAGTGATAAATAAAAGACAACTTATTGTACAAAAGGAATTCATGTTAAATGTATTGAAGAAGCAAATGATTTTGATAAATAAAAATCAATTTTAAAGCATTAGTTGAATGTAGAAAATTATGATTTCACTCATTTTCTACTCTTTCACTCAAATTATTTCTCATGAAATGCAATCCAATTTGAGTTCATTGATATGGAAACGGGTGCCACACATACAGCACACATACAGCTCTCATCTCATGTTTTGTGCCCTATCTGTCACTTATATTCACTGACGATAATAGAGTTTTGTATTATAAAAAATTCAGAGAACAAGTATAGTAGAGAAAAATTGATTCAATTAATTCTGGCTACTCTTCCCTATACTGTAAGTGCTCTATGAGTGAGCCATAGATAACACTTTTTGATTATCAATTTAATAATTAAATTAAATTTGCATTATATTAAGTTCACACTACATTTATATACTTTTATCAATTAGTACTCATCTTCTTTTCACAATCATTTCAATCAATTATACATTACAATAGAAACCATACAATTAGTGATCTATAAATGAGAATTATTTATAAATTATTATTAAATATTAAAAATTTAAAGTATTTTTTCTTTAATTGTTGACTAACCAATAAATATAATATTTAATATTTAATAATAGTTTATAAATGCCTATAATCTAATGTATTATTGGTTAATATGATTATGAAAATATGATGAGTACTAATTTAATATTAAAATATATTTAAAAAGTAATGACATTTTCAGAATTATATATTTGTCATAATATTATATATTAAGATTGTCGTAAATGGCGATCAAAATAGAAAATACTATAAGATTGGCTTCAGTGAAGACTGACTTTTCATGATATACTGTGAGAAACTGTAATCAAAAACATGAGAAAAATGAGGAATTAAGTGAAGAAAACGAATGTTTAGAAAATGTGAGAAAACATTGATTTGAGAGGAAAGAGAGGATTAATTTGAATCCAAGCTATCGCTTACATATAGTCACACGTCAATCAAGTTCCCTTAAAATAGATGAAAATAAGTAAAAATAAAGTATGAATTTTTAAATATATTACTAATTAGCAGAGAGTTTGAACCATAAAAGCATTTTATGGCTCATTGAACACATGTATTATAATTTGTCGTTTTTTCATTTCTAAACTCAGTGTTAATGCATTGAATACATTATTGATCCAAATGTTCACAACATTAATATAAAGTACAATCATCTCATTCTCTAATCAAATGAATTATTGTATTTTTAAAAATAAAGTTATCTACTCACATGTTATCATTTTTAAATTTCATTATAATTTAGACAACAAGTTAATTATTTAGATTCTCACTATTTCTGCATCTCTTCTCTAACATGAAACTAATTAATACTCGAAATAAAATGCAATTATTTTCTCCCAAATAATCAATAAATCCTTTGAATTGAAAAACTAAATGCAAACACAAATGTTTTTAAAATTTAAGTTAATTGATTTGTTTACTTTTGTTAAAAACAATAATATTTAGTATAGAAATCCCTGAATTTATTATAACTTAAAACAACATGAAAATCGATTGCAGTATTATCTTGTTATGAGGGATAGCATGTAATTTAGGTTTTATAAGGCAAATCATTATTCGTCTATTATATTCAATATTATTCAATATAAACATTAATTTATGGTTAGTTAAGGGATACAGTATATGCCTTGTGTTCACTTATGCCTTATCTGCCATATATTGGAGCTCAGGGAGCAAATTCCTTCCCAATTGCAACTCTCCCTTTACACTCAGTCCTCTATTTTTATGCTAATATGTCATTGAATTCATAAAATTTTAAAATCATTGGTTTAGCAACAAATGAAAAAGATTGTATGACAATGAGGTGCAGTATCTCTAATATTATTCATTGTATTCATAATTTTAATCAATTAATTTGCATTTATATTATAAATTTATATAATTATTTAGCTCTTATAAAGTGTGAGTGGAGTTGTCTTTCATCGTTAAACAAACAAACAAAACATATTTTTGTTATCATTTATTATTATTATTAATCACTCATTAATTTCATATTAAATAATAATTGAGTTTGTTTTGAATCAATAAAAATTTTCTTATCACATAAACACAATAAGCTTCCGCTTAAAATATAAACCCATGTAATATAATAGGTTTATAGAGTTATATCTATTAGAAAATGTTCATAAAATTGCATAATATTTAAGTAATATGCAATACTTTAATATACTTTAAAGTTTATCAATTAAACAGTACTTTATATTTTTAATCATTGCTTTTTGAAGTATAAATAATATTTATTATATAAAATTTTAAATGAATTAAATATTATTAAATAATTATGAAATTATATTTTATTCGGAAGCAAGATTTAATACATATAATATTGATTAATTAAAATTTAAAAACTAAATTATTGATTTTTCATTAATGAAACAATTATTTTGCACAAACTTCTCTCAGTCTCTCTCTCTCTCTCTCTCTCTCTCTCATATTTCTTACTTGTTAGGAAATGTAAAATAAATCAATACTAGTTATGGGCATTAAATCACTTATTATAGTAATAATATTAAGTTTAAAATAAATATTTATATATTTGTCGTAAAACCCTATAATTTTATATCAAATAATTTCGACACCTTTATATTCGACACACAATATGGTATACTATTAGTAATAGTCTATTACTAGAATAATATTATATTAATACAACATTATATTTACAATACTTTATTGCACTGTATTGTAAGAATAGTCTATAAAACTATGTTAACATAATAAATATAATATTATATGATTTTTACTCAATAAAGATACAATTCCATGTAATCAACTCTACTATTATCTGAAAGGTTTGATTATACTTAATATTTTCCCTCGACATTTTGTTGGCAATTTTATCAAATGTAAATTGAGTAAAAATATAAAGATTTTCTTCAAAAAGTGAAATGACATAACATTTCAAATGAAGACATGGCATACATTGTGGGCATAATTAATGGAAACGTTTGCAATAAAGAAACGAGAGTTCATTAAAGTAATAAAACAACTTTAAAAATTTTATAGTCATATTTGCATTTGTGCTGAAGTGAGCACATATTTGGAGGTTTCAATCGATAGATAGAGTGAAGACTTCTCAATTAGGTTTACAATTATATATAACCATTAATGTGTTTGAAGGCATACAAAGTGTTATTAAAATTTGTTATTATAATAGCATATAATAGCAGTCATACAATAGTTGGAGACATAAAGCGAGAAAATCATCTTTAATTATATGATGTGAGCCACTAATACAACCAATAATAAGACAGTTCCTAATTAAACACAATTTGCTATTATAGAGAGTAAGTTGATTAACAAATAGACAGATAGAGAGACAACGAAAAAATATAATTTAATTCTCAAAACTTAAATAAATGGATAAACGAATTGAAGGCAGAGTTTTAGTACTAAATGTTGTTTAGGAGTTAAGGGCGACAGGCAATGATTTTTCAAATTTTGTGTCCAATCCTTACAAATGATGTCAAATAAAATTATAGCAACTATTAGTACACATAATGTTGAGATATAAGAGTTTAGTACTCTATTTGAAAACTCGTTAATCTTTAAAGGCTTACATCACAAACAGTAATGAAAACAATTGGATATATTATGCCATCAATAAAGTTGTTTTGTTTCAAAGTTTGATTAATTTTTTCTCTACTTATATCAGATAGCTATTAATATAAAAGGTAATATAAATGTGATATTTTTGCAAATATTCCCAACCCTTCTAAAACGATTCATTAAATTTTATATAATTTCAACCAAAATCCGATTTACTAGAAAATTTTGATTTTTCAAAAATAATTGCATTTTAATAAAAATAAATTTCAATAAAATGTTCTCTAAATTGAAATAAATTTTTTCAGTGTTTCTAAAATGACATTTAATAGAAGAAACAAAGAAAATGTCATTAAGTTTTACAAACTATTAGTGAAGACCCAAAGAGAAGAGAAAGTCTAAAATGAAAACGTCTAATGATATCACGAAATAAGACGTTTTAAAAACCAAAGAATAAAGTCTTATATAAGAAAATATAAAGAATTACTTTTAAATCCGATTAAAGAGAGAAACAGAGAATCTCTCAAATAAAGCAAAATAAGAATCAATACAATCATATCCTTTACTATATTCTTAACCATTATTTCCTTTGCTTTTCTAATCATTTCTCAACCATTCAATTGCAAGGAGTTGACAAACACAACAAAAACTATAGATATGTCATAAATATAATATACATACAATTGTCCACAATTTATGACTTACCTATTAAATATACCAATTAGTTGAGAAGTTACTCAATATAATTTATAATATATGTCTACAAAATATAAATACATTTTTTGGTAAAAGTGGGCCAAAACATGAGCATAACACTCCTCCATTTGCCACATTTGGTATAATTGCGAGAAATACAGAAAAGACAAAATATGTTAGATTTTATTTCTACAAAAACATTATTTTCTAATGCTTTCTGCAAACAATAAAATCATAATTATTTATTTAGCCAACGCAAGGAGGACAGGGATGATACACTACTTTAGTCGTATATTCTAGAAAATGTGATATAATAGTTAGTAATAGTAATAGGTTTAACAGCATTGTATCACACCATCACAAGTCATAAATGGCTCCCAAATTGAATTTTGTGGCCTTTTATTAATACGATTTCACATATCAAATATGTCAACCAATATTCACTCCTATTTTATTGACTGCATTTATAAAATGTAAAAATAAATAATTAAACACATTATTTATTGTTCTTTATTAATTTAGATATGTTTAATAATTTATAATAAAAGTGGTTTTTAAAGTGTATTGCTAATTTTTGTTATACCAAAATATATAAATTGAAGAAATGTTTAGCAAAGTAAATATATAAATAAAATCAAATAGCAATTGTGGTTTAAATGGGAAGTGTATGAAGCATTTAAATAAACAAATGTTTGTTGAATTAAATTATACTAATTATGTGATGTTTTCTAATTCAGTATTTTATAATTATGTGTAATTATTTCACAAAACAAACAAATAGTGTTTTGCTTAGACCTCAAGATAAATAAAATAAATAAATATTGAATTAAATGAAAAATGAAAAGTTTTGAAATGAAAAATCAATTTAAATGTAATTTAGATCGAAAAGAAAGTTTATAATGTTTTGTAGAGTTTTTGATTAAAACAAAACAACAAAAATAGAAATCAATTTTGAGAGACAGAGAGTGCAGGCAATGGTAGGCAATGAGTGGAGATTCGGCTCATTATTGCAAACAATTTCAAATTAAATGAAGAGAAACACAGAGTATTTGAATGAGTGGTTGAGTCCATGAATTGAAGTGATTTGACAGAAGAGAGAGAATGAGTGAAAATAGTGAAAGAAAAACAGAGAAATAGAGAAAAATAGAGAATAATTGCTTTATTCATGCCATAGAAGAGAGTAATAAAAGTAGTGATGAAGTGATGCCAACAGTGGGAGTGAAAGACAGACACAAAAGTAAGACATTCCTCCACTCTATCTCTCATTCATTGTCTCAATTGTAACTGAGATGTGGTTAAGAGAGAGATGTATTGCTTTGCCATTCAATGACAAACTAACAGTTATTAATCAGTCAATAGTCAAACTCTTGTGAAGCACTGGGAGTCACACAACACAACACTTTCCACTCACAGTGGAGGGGATCGCCAACTCATCACAACTATATTTATATATTAGTCTCACATATCGTATACTGTACAGTATAGTGTATTACAGTACAATCAATTAATACTATATACTTATTGTTCAACACTTTTAATATCTATATTTATTTTCACTTTAACACAGACATTTATTTAAATTCAAATTATTGATAAGTCCTTCACTAAAACACTTCAATAACGTAAAGACAACTCAAAAGTGCTCTCTCTCTCTCTCTCCCCCTCTCTCCCTAATATATTCATTTGGTTTGAAAGTGTAGGTTCTGTAGGAATAAAGACTTGTTTGCAAATGTGTTAATCACACAAGACTTGCATAAAAAGGATGAGTAAAACTCGTGTGACTAATGTTTTTATAGCACTTAATTTGTTAACACATTTTTTGCTTCTTTGATAACTAGTGATAAAATCGATAACTCTTTGTCTTTCATTTGTATGTTTACATCAATTCATTAGAAACTGTTTCTCACATATAATACCAAATGAATGAAAATCTTATAATTCATAAGATTTTGTTTAAACATTGATGAATTGGTCCTTATTTTAAATTCATTTATTTATCTTATGCAATAAATGTAATGCAAACATTATGTTTACATTAAAGTTGCAGACAATTTAGACATTCAGATATTTTTATGAAACTTCAATATAAGAAGGAATATTGATTGACTTCAAATACAGATAAATGAAAGGAATTTATATTATTGCAGGAAATGAAGAAATTATTTTATTATGAAACAACTTATGTTATCACTTTTTAATCACATAATAAATTATAGCATAAATAAAATACCATAAAATATTCAAATAATGAAGAATCTTATGAAGATGACAGAAAAAGCAGATGTTTTACACAAATAGTTCACATGTTATATAGTATATGAATATTCATACAATTCAATTGAATTCAAATCAAAATAAACTAAAAATCTAAACAAAACTTGTACTCAAGATCCATAAAATATTAGTAAAACTCTATTCAATGAATTTATTGAGTGAAATATGATATACTGTAGGTTTTGACTCAATTAGCAATGGCTTAATGAATGGCAGAGTAATAGGATGGCGGGGAAAGGGTATAAATATAAGAATTATATGCATTGAAAGATAATGTTTACTCAATATATCACACATTTATCAATAATTAATTTTACGTAAAAATTAATTCAAAACATAAACATAAATTTAAGGCTAATTGCAATGATCACAAACTTTTAAATAATTATGAAAGTTTAATTTAAGGATCATATGACAGAAGTGGTCATTGACTGAGAGATACATTTTGAAGACAGCACTCAATTTATAAAAACATGAAAACAAACTATTTTTAACATTTACAAGTTAACACAACAATTGAAACATTTAGACCTAGATATAGACATAATTAACGCAAATACTTTATAACAAAAATTATTATTATTATTTTCTCCATTATCCTTTCTCATAAACTCTAATTTAATACATAATAAAAATATTTCTATAATATATAACAGATTTGGATGCAATTTATTTGCATAGTATTTAAAGGCAAACATTTCTATAATTTATAATATTGATGTTTGTTTAGTTTACGGTAGTTTAAAACTGATTCACAAAAAACAGTTTAAATAAACAATTTTTTAATCTGTTGAACAAACAATTTATGTTAATAATTAAAATACAACATTTACAATTAATTTTGTATTTTTCCACTTAGAATTATATAAGTTATATAATATAACTATATAATATTCAAAATATTTTTTAATTATTCAATTTAATATAAACTGATTCTGCTTATCAATTTATTATATGTATGTTGTCCTAATAAGCAATATCTATAAACTTTAGTTACCGGTACTAAAAATGTCATTTTATTTACGACTTATGACAATATGAAGAAAAATAAGTAGAATGGACATATACAGATTTCTATAAGAATTGCATACAAACTGTACCCATAGGTTTAGCATTAAAATATGTTTTGTTTAATGCTTTACAGCAGAGACCTCAAAAGTATTAAAAACAAAAAAATATGTAGAACATAATTTATTTATTTCATATAGATTATCTGTAGATAAAGCTGTAGACAAACACAAATATCATTACTATTTTTACTGTATTCAAACTTTGAATTTCAAAGTCAGTTTAAATGTGAAATTTCTAGACATTTCTATATTGATTTTTAGCAGAGAATTATAGTTTTAAAAATAATAACAAACTTAACTAATAGAAACTTAGGCGGCGTGCACAAAGTACATAC
>CAJPVJ010001030.1:0-18548 GCA_905397405.1 Oppiella nova
GTTTCTCGACGTAATACCTGTGCCAATGAGAGTGAGTGAGTGAGTGAGTGAGAGAGAGAGAGAGAGAGAGAGAGTGAGACGACTACATACCTGCCCGCTGTATAGCGACCGGACGCACAGCATCATCGAAATGAGGGAAAACACAACGACTGTCCAGTTGAGGACCTGTCGGCGCACTCTCTCCTTCTCATCGGCGTTATTGTCCGCAAGATTTCCGTCGCATCGGTGTCTCAGCTGTTCGGCCGTCAACAACACCGGGAGCTGTCCGTCGTGTTCGCTATTATCGTATAGTATCGTCACATTGAGGTCGAAACACTTGGGGGCGTCGTATTTGGCCGCGGAGTTGATATAAACTGTCCTCAACGGGAACACCAGCTCCAGCGCCAGGAGTCGATTGAAATCAATGGTAAAGTTGTTGACATCGAAGTAGTGTTTTGAGGAAAACTCTGTAAACCATCGCTGATCTCCCGGAGGATACTGTTCCCCAATAGTCAACACATCCGTCACTATTTGATTGTCGTATTCGTATTGGTAAGAACTCGGGTGTGTACTACCAGTGCGATAGTGTCGCCGGCGGACTATAACGTCAGACATATTACGGACGTCTGTGTCGATGGCGTACCCAAAAGAGCCGACCGATTGGACAGTTATGTTGGAGTACTGACGGACAGCGTAGTCGATGCTGTCGTAGAAGTCCTGACGGGTGTAGAGAGCGTAGGGACCGGCGGCGGGCGGGTATGCCATCACTTCCCGCACGGGATCCCAATTAGACATAAATATCTCGCGAAATGAGATGATAGAGTTGGACTCCCGGGCCAACTGCCCGGACATGTCGTAGCCGTACGTCAACAGCTGAGCGCTCACTGCAATGATTTTGATCACCTGTACGACCAGTTTGAAGGGTAGGCGCCGTTTGGCCCGCCATTTGTCGATTGGGGACATGAAATAGTAGCGCAACTTTCGCCGGAAGCGATCCTTTTGGTGGGGAGTGAGCTGTGGCTCCAGTTCTTGGGAACCGTTGGCCTCCGAGTCCATCAGCGGCTCTTCGGGTGAGTGTTGGTCCAGAAACGAGACGATCCGAGCGTTTGGCGACTCGTTTACGGGCGACAGTCGGTGCCGATGATGACGGGTGTTGTTGTCGACGATAATGGCGTCCACTCCTCGGGAAGCGTTGTCTGCGGCCGTAATGATGGCTATGTTTTCAGACATTGCGACTAAAGAAGTGGTGATTACTTGTAAAAACTTAACGATAAAAACATTGAATTAAAAGTAATGTGTCATCAGTTTTGCGATTACAATGAATACACAATTAATTCATTGAATGAGTGATTGGTTTGTGGAGAAAAACCAATTGTTTATCAAAACCATTGATAACAACAGTTATAATCACAACAACCAAAAAACATATGACTTGTTATGCAATACCTCTACCATTGAGACTACAGTCGACTCTCGGTATAGAAAAGGCTCGTAATTAACATATAAATTATATTGTTTATACAGTGTTTTAAAACGGTACAATTTTATAAATTATTTAGTTAATCAATAATTTAACTTAATTATTACATAGACCTTTATTACTTTGACAAACAATTAACTGTTAAGTAGTTAAATGTGTAGTGATTTAAAGATTAAATGTTTACGTATTCATAAATAATAAATATATCTAAGGGGGTGTATTTCAATTCCAATAAAGGGGTGTCCCGTAGGTTTGCATTACAAAGGGGGCAAAAGGGGACAATAAAACACAAAAAAACTTATGAATGGATTTATAAACAAAACTTTTATTGTTTTTTATCATTTCATTGAAAGTCACGTGTATTTAAGTGACCACTGAGTGGTTAACCATCGGATTAGTGTCCATCACATGTCCGCACAGATGTCGACTTCGGGATCAGCTAAACGTAGTAAAGAGTTGACGGCTGAAGAGTTGTCGCGAATCGAGCGGAACCGTCAGAAAGCGCTTCTTCTGCGGCAACAAAAACAACAGAAACTGACGGCTCATGAGTTGTACTCATTGGAGGCCAATCACCAGCACAGCGGCACCGGTAGTCAGTCGACGGTCGGCGCCCACGACTCCGGCGGAGGTTTTCTCGTCGACTCCGACGACGAGAGAGACACCACTGACAGCCAATCGGCCAATACTACCGCCGATGACAACGGTGTCAGCGAAGCCGTCAAATGCGAGGAATGCGGACAAGAGTTTCACAAATCGTTTTTGTGGTCAAAGTTTTCGGTGAAGACGTGCGACTCGTGTCGCGACCTGAAGGACAGGCATTCGTTGGTCACCAGAACGGAGGCGAAGAGTGAATACCTGCTGAAGGACTGCGATCTCGACAAACGGTATGTAAACGTTTGGATCACTTGTCTTAAGATGTCATTTAATTGTATAATAATGTGCGCAAAAGGCCACCACCGCTGAGATACTACGCCAAGAAGAACCCCCACGAGTTCGCGAGAGGGGATATGAAGCTATACCTGAGGTCACAGGTGGAGGACCGGGCGCTGGAGGTGTGGGGCTCTGAGGAGGCGTTGGAAGAGGAGAGGGAGCGGCGGGTCGGGAAGGGTCGCAAACGGAAGGAGAAGCAGTACGAGAAACGTCTGAAGAGTCTGCGGATGTCTGTCAGGAGTAGTCTCTACACGAGAGACACTGTCGGACACAACCATGACTTCGACGATGAGGTGTATAATGAAGAGGAGGACAGGTATGAGAAACGGTGTAAGAGTTGCGGACATTTAGATAGTTATGAGAAAATGTAAACAAATTTTTTGTAATTAATTTGAAGTTTAGATTTATTTAATTATATTTTGTATGTATTTTTAAATTGATTTTAAATTATATTTCATTTGTATGTTTGTGAATAGCATTCGTTATAATGAATGCTATTTTTCATATGTACTGTAAATACTGTATTTCTAATTGTATAAGTTATATTATACTACTGTATTAATTTATAGAATTAATTGTCTAATAAATTTATTGTTTAATGAATTTAATATACAATAAAATATTAATTGTTATTTCAATTAGTGATACCAAGTTTATACAATATGTTATTAGTGTGTGTTAAATCTGGTTCTTGGAATAAATGACCAGTATAGAAATATTGAAAACATTTTTAATCATTTTGAATATGAATTAATTAATTGATATAATCAAGTTTAATCATACCAATCAAGTAGTAACTCCATAAAAGTGATCTAATTGTTTTGACAGTAAGCTGTGGACGGGTAGTTCGAGTTTGAGGGCTAAGGCTGGGTTCCACTATACTATAGAATTCCTGTTTAAATGACCCTTTTTGTTGAACTTATCAAATAAACTTTGTTTAATTTTACATGAAAAATGTAGTTGTACAAAATATATTTATAATGTTTTGAATTCTATTCGATCCAAAATGACCACAATTATTGTAAGTAATATGTAATCATTCAATAAATGCTTGCCATACCATGTAAACAGGGGCAGGGAATGTAAGTGGTCAACTTTTTGATATGATATAATAATATTGATAAGTATTTTAACCTACGATAGACAACCTGGGTAATTAATTCGCATGCATCTGGTGAATGATCATTAAGTTTTTGTTGAAACTATTGTAAACTAAATTAACAATATTGTTGATAATAGTTTGCCCACTATTTGTGGCCACTATTATCACCTTTGTATTCTTCGTATCCACTGATGGAACTGAAGTGAAGAACAATAAGAATAACAACCATTTGAATGAAGATCACAAACCATACGACCAAACCGATGGCAATGGTTTGGTATATAGATTGGGATCCGCTGTGGGAGTCGTCCACAAACTAATCAGAGGTATTGTTGTAGGAGTGGGACGACTATTCAGGGGGATGGCAGTCATGGCTGTAGTCAATCCGATTCGGGGTTAAGTTATGCCTAAATGTCACATAAATTCTGTACAAAATTTGTTTTATTACTGATATTATCAGTACATAATTATATTAAGTTATTAACATAACTTTATTTGACTTTTAGTTACTTTTTTTCATTTGATAAATACCGTATAATATATTTACCGTATATTGTTTTATTCATTTATTTGTGTGATTTATGAACATTTGTTTAATTTTAATGACTTTTGTGTAGGGAATTGAAGTAATGATTAATTGATGAAATAAATCATTTATTTAAAGTTTGTTTTCAAGTATCACAATCTATTTTGTAGCTCAATATTGTAATCATTACAGTGTAATTTACGTAATAAATCATAATTTTTAATAGCTTTAATAATATTTATATAAAAGTACTGTACCTCTACTGTAAAAATAAAATCGATATTACTTATTTAACTTGTGAATTAACTTATACCAGTATTCTTATTTATTTATACAATTAGGTTCAATATCTCATTAAAAACTCAATTTCCATTTATTGTCAACTTTATTGCTTTTGAAATGAGTTTTTCAAATAATCAATATAAGTTTAACAATAACAAGTAAAAGTAAGTAACAATAAAAATTATTATAGCATAATTATCAAGTTCTTATTATAAGAATTATAAAGCTTGTATGATTTATATTTTGTTTTAATAATTTTTATTAATACTGTATATACAATAATTTTATAAGATTAATAAAAACTTTATTGAAAACAATAAGTCTATTTTTAATCTTATATTTAGTAAATCGCGAATCAAATCACAATTTTTCCTTTAGACACAAGTATTTAATAAACAAATTGTGTGTAAATTTAGGGGAAGTTTACTGTAAAGAGATTTATTGATAAGCTTTTCAAATAGTTTTATCTTTTATTTCCTATCAATTAAATAATTAATGAATATTTTCCTCGTTTTCACCGCAAAACAAACGCCTTTTAAATGCCATAAAATAATTGAAATAAAATTCAGACACAATTATAATGTATTTTATTGAGAGATTCAAACCATTAATACAATTTGCATCGCAATTCAGTGATTAAACACTTTAAACACTTAATAATATTCATATCAATCATGAAAAACATATAAAATAATAAAAATATAGAAAAAAAATTGTATTCAAATAAATCATTCAATGATTACAAAAATATACGAAAATTATCGCCAAACTAATCAATACAACAGTCATTTGGACACAAATGGCAATCAAAATCAATTGACTGCCAATTAATTCGTTAATCAATTAATCATAAAACCATTTAATTATTTGGTTATATATTTGGAAAAAACATTAGATTTAAAAACACTTTCAATTTATATTTGAACTGTAAATCCAATTGTGATTAAAACGGTAAACACTTATAGACTCGACTCTCGACTCGAGAGAGAGAGAGAGAGAGAGAGAGAGAGAGAGAGAGTAAAACATGAAGACATGGATGTCCAGCACCTGTAATACGGAAAAAGAGCACTCAATTAGCGGAGGGCTGGGCGTCGAGGAGGGCCTCAATGTCGGCGATCATCTTATTAGGGCTGGTGTTGGGGGCAAACCGCTTGACGGGCACGCCATCCCTGTTGACCAGGAATTTAGTGAAATTCCACTTCACGAACGAACCCATAAAGCCAGACAACTGTCCCTTGAGCCACTTCCACAAGGGGTGGGCGTTGTCACCATTGACATCAATCTTGGCGTAGAAGTCATACTTCACTCCCTGTTTCTTCGCGAACTCCTTGATGTCCACATCACAGGCCGACTCCTGATTGAGGAACTGATTGCAGGGAAAGGCGGCGATTCGGAGACCCCGGGCCTCGTACTTGTCGTACAGTTCGTTCAGCTCTTTGTAATTGGTTTTAGTGAATCCGCAATTTGAGGCCACGTTTACGATAATCACCGCAAATCCGCGGTATTTGTCCAGCGATTGCTCGTTGCCGTCGATGTCTTTGGCGCTGAACTCGTAGATCGTCTGACAGATAGTGTGCCAAACCATTAGTTATAAGGATTACCGGATATTAGACACAAACAGATACCTTGTGTTCATCAGTGGTTCCGTTTGTGGCCATTGTTTTGATCTGCGATTACTTCGGGATAACTCTTGAGATGGGATTCACAGTCAATGATGCGGTCGATATAACTGCCAAACGAGTGAATCGCTTGAATCGGGTCTTTGGTGGATGTGTTTGCGGTGACAATACAGCAGACAATGGGACAAACTTATGGTAAAAAGTTTTTTGCGGTTTTTTGACTGAAATTCAATGAATTATTAATTATTTTGTCATTTGATTAACAAATCATTAATTTTTACGTGTTTTGTCTAACGTTAACGCCAACTGTGGGGAACTGTTCATAAATAGCGTTACGACTCCCCCCGTATACAACACTCGCCCCTCACTATACTGTACTCATATAACCCCTTATGAATGTTCATAATAACACCCATTCCTCGCATTGTAACGTACATTATGAATGTAAGCGAAGTATAGTCACGTGACTAATAGTTTATGTTTTGCAGCGAAAGTCACTTCACTATTGAATCGCAAATCAGTTGTCTTTTGGTTAACCATTCATTTAATTATCACCTGAAAGACAGATCCCGAGGAAGCAATGGCCACACTATTAACCCGATGGTCACCATCTGTTCTCAAGCCATGGATGACCAGTAGGACTGCCGCAGTCATCAGCAGCGGTCAGGTATCCGATTAACTGATCCACAAATTGGTGTCATTTAATGATAATTTTGTTGATAATTAGACGCAAGTGATGGCAAATAGCAGCTCAAGACGTGATACGGAGTCCGTTATCACCGCACGATCGATGCACACGAGTCCAAGACATGAGACACACGCCAAATACGGCGGAAGGTATGGCTGACCACTAATGCTAGTGAATGATAATCACCACAAACTGATCCGTTTATTGTGATTTTATCGCCAGATTTATGGTCACATCACTGCCCGGCGATGGCATCGGACCTGAAATGATAAAAAACGTTAAAAAAGTCTTCAAGTAATTGACACTTTCATTAATGATCACAGAATTATCACTGAACATAACCACAAATACATATCTAATGATACGATTGCAGAGCTGGTGGTATACCCGTAGACTTCGAGGAAGTGAGTCTGGATTCACACCACGAAGACCACGAGAATATGTTCGAAGCGATCACTTCCATCAAACGCAACGGTGCGGCCCTTAAGGGCAATATCGAGACCCGCGAGCACTCGAAGCACTTCCTGAGCCGTAATGTTGAGCTCCGACTGCGGCTCAACCTCTACGCCAATGTCATTCATTGCCAGTCGATGCCTGGCGTCCACACCCGGCATAAGGACATCGATATCTATCTGATCCGACAGAACACGGAGGGGGAGTACAGCTGTTTAGAGCACGAGTCGGTCGACGGTGTGGTGGAGTCGCTGAAGATCGTGACGCGACAGGCGTCCACACCCGGCATAAGGACATCGATATCTATCTGATCCGACAGAACACGGAGGGGGAGTACAGCTGTTTAGAGCACGAGTCGGTCGACGGTGTGGTGGAGTCGCTGAAGATCGTGACGCGACAGCGCACGGAACAGATCGCGAGGTATGCCTTCGAGTTCGCCAAACGCAACGGTAGGAAGAAGTTGACGTGCGTTCACAAGTGAGTTTCCGAGGGTTGGCCGGTGTGGACAGGCGTGTCATTTGTATGTGTTTTCAGGGCTAATATCATGAAACTGGCCGACGGATTGTTTCTGAAGATATGTACGGATATGGCGAAGGAATACCCGGAGATTAAGTACAATAACATGATTATCGATAACTGTTCGATGCAGGTATGGGTGCTCGCGAATACCGTTCCCTCCTTTTCTGATCTCTGTATCTATTTTTACTGAAAACCTCAATCAGTTGGTCTCAAACCCGAACCAATTTGACGTACTATTGCTGCCCAACCTCTACGGCAATATACTTACAAACATAATGTGTGGACTGGTAGGCGGGCCGGGCGTGACTTCCGGTGGTAATTACGGCGATAATTATGCTGTATTTGAAACGGTATTTGGATTTTTGTTGAGTTAATAATTAAAGTGATTTTTTCTATAAAATGTTTTTAACCCCAAAAGGGAACCCGAAATACGGGTAAATCAGTTGCGGGCAAAAACATAGCCAATCCGTTGGCGATGTTTAACGCGAGCGCCGACCTACTGGAGTACCTCGGGTTGGACTCGTACGCCGTCATCCTAAGGGAGTCGATATATAAGTGCATAAATGAGGCTAAAGTCCATACGCCAGACCTCGGGGGTCAGGCGTCGACCAGCGATATCGTCGACTACCTGTCGAATGAAGTGAGGAATAGGACGCGGTTAGTCAGTCACTAAGACATACCGGTGCTCTCGTGCGGTCACAGATCTGAGCGTTTAATTAGTATTGAATTTAATGCAATTTTAGGCACAAGTTATTTGACATTTAATTTATTTATTGTTTTAAATGAATTTATTGATCGGTTATCCAAATGAAAGTCAATTTGCTTTATGTTTGTCTGTATTGTGAGTTAATTATTAAACAAATTTTAATCAATTTTAAACTCAATTTAAAGTAAAAAATAAAAAGTTAGACAAAAATATATGTGAATAAGACGTTTGACTGAAACAATTTGTGTGATAATTAAACTGATGGACACCGCAGATGGTGGTGGTGTCCACCGGTACGAGTGGACACTGAAACCGGATTTACGATAAAATATAAACAAATTTTTAGACAAAAAACCGATTAATTGTAATAAAAAACTCATTCAAAATCATATGATAATCAAGAGTTGATGGACACCGTAGATGGCGGTGATGTGTGTCCATCGGATGGCCTACTTTTTGCCGGACTTCTTGATGCCGCCGCCGACGAGTGGACCCTTTTGTCCGGCTTTGGCGGCCATTTCCTTGAGCTTCTTCTGCTCCTCCTGTTGTTTTTTCTTGAACTCCACGTCCGACTCATCCATCTCTCCCTTTTCCTTCTTCGGGGCCTTCAATGGCTTCTTCTTACCGCCTATTCGTTGATAATCACAGACATAACACTGGATTAGCTCTCATATCATATGCTATGTGTTTGCCACTCATTTGTCGCGTATGGCTTACCCTCTCGTGAAGACATTATGCGTTGACTGTCCGGTGATAGAGATGTACTCTTCGGATGGAGTGGTTGTGCGAGTGGTGTCTGACACGTGTGGACACAAACCTCACGAGTGAATCAAATGTGATATCAAGGAGTCGTTGAAACGCTTTATTCACGCAATGAATGGTAAACACATAAACGAGTCGCTCGTATATAACGTAACGCATACTCAGAGGGGAGCAGTCATTGAGTGGACAAAAAGTTTTAAAAAAATAATTTTTGTGTTTTAATTTGTATTAATTTACAATTTGTTTAATAATTAACTGTATTTATGTGTTAATACTATTATTTGAGATCATCCTTAAGATGTGACATATTATATGTGAGACTAATTATGGCTAAAACCGAGACAACTGTTTGCAAAGCAATCATCAAAATGAGTGAATAGTTTTCAATCTTATGGTAAACTGTTTTCCCGATTTGGTGTCGACTGAAGAGTATAGGCGTTGACATAACCCCACAAAAGAGTGCAAACGTGTGGAACAGACAGAACACCACTACCCCTATGAGACCCTCCACCACATCGATGATACTGAACACACCCACCACTAGTATCAATAGCTTCAGAACTCTTTGAATTACAAAAAACAAGTTTCAAAAGTTTTAAAGTTTACCTCAAATTGGTGTTTATCACTAAAAGTCTTACTCTATGATTAGATCCGTAATGATTGTGAACAGGTCTGAGTCGGAAGTCGTATCCGAGTTATCATTGTCCGAGTCATACAACGGGTCGACCATCGGTGGCCAGTATTTGTCGTACAAAAAGGATATTAATTTACAGATTGTGTACAGAATTAGAAACGATTGCAAGACAACAGACATCGATAACAGAAAGAGTAGGCCGTCTCTGATGGACGGGTTCACCCATCGCTCCTTGTATTTCTCGCCCGGAATGGACATACCGTTCCCCTCGATGTTAACGGTTTGTGTCATTATTTTAACGATAATTTGTTTGAAAAACTAAATCCAATTCAAATCGCGAGACAATTACACAAAAGGATAAAAAGTGAATTTATATAAAAATCTTATCGCAAATACAGCTTATTATCAAAAAAAGGCAAAAACGTTGTGTTTTATTGAATATAATAATCAATTAAACCATAAATTAAGACAAATATGTTGAGACAAACAGTGGTTATACTGTACTAAACGGGTTGATAATCGAGTTTTGTCTCCAACTTCTTATTATCGCTGATCTTTCGCACGGCTTTCATGAAGTCCTCTTCGATCACGTAATCCCTTTCCGCTCGGATGGCGAACAGTCCCGCTTCGGTGCACACATTCCTCAGGTCGGCGCCATTGAAGCCGTCGCTCAGCTTCACGACCGCCTCCCAGTCCACCTCTCCGTGTTTGGCGATGGGCTGGGCGTGTATTTTGAGCACCTCTAGTCTACCTTGCTCATTGGGCAGTGGGATCTCAATCTTACGGTCCAATCTGCCCGGCCGTAGGAGCGCCGGGTCCAGTGTGTCGGGTCTGTTGGTCGCCATAATCATCTTAACCTACCGTTCCATTACAGATAGTGTCAATACTTTCCTAACGCCTACCCCTCAGATGACATACCTGTCCCAACGAGTCGAAGCCGTCCATCTGATTGAGGAGTTCCATAAGAGTCCTCTGTATCTCCCGGTCAGCACTCGTACCCTCTGAGAACCGGCGCCCACCGATCGCATCGATTTCATCCATGAATATAACGCACGGCTGATGATCGCGCGCGTAGTTAAACATCTCGCGAATGAGCCTGGCACTCTCACCAATGTACTTGTCCACTATGGCACTCGACACCACTTTCAGAAAGTTTGCCTCCAGTTGTGAGGCCACCGCTCGGGCCAGTAGTGTCTTACCCGTACCTATAGGTCAGACAAACCACTCATTATTATTCAAATTCATTACTAAATTGTAATCAAAACACAAGTGTTTTCACGCATTCACACGAGTAGTCTCTCTCTCTCTCTCCCTCTCTGTCTCTCTCCCTCTCTGTCTGTCTGTCTGTCTGTCTCTCTGTCTCTCTCTCTCTCTCTCTCTCTCTCTCTCTCTCCCTAAACACAAAACATTATGAACTGCAGTACCGGGCGGTCCGTATAGTAGGCATCCCTTGGGCGGCGTAATGCCCACTCTCTGGAAGAGTTCGGGGTTGAGTAGCGGCAACTCAATCACCTCCCGGAGCTCACGGATCTGCTCTCCCAGACCTCCGATGGACGAGTAGTTGACATCTCCGGGGTCTTCGTGGGACATGTTGTAGACCAGAGGGTCCACCTCTCGGGGCAGGTATCGCATGATCGTGAGGGTAGTCATGTCGAGTGCCACCCGAGTGCCGGCTTTGAGTTTGCTTTTGTCGAGTTGGCGCCTACACCCGACCACATACCGGGGCCCATTGGTCGCCTTCACGATGAAGTTGTCGTCCGTCAGCTGTTTCAGGACTTCCCCCACGATCTGACCGACCGATTGCAGGGCTTTCAAGTCGTTCTCACTCTTCTCGTACTGTTTGTTCACTTCTTTGAGCGATTCCCGCACTGATTCAGTGGATAATAGAGTGGTTAATGAAGTGGTCTATGACTGGGGACTGGGAGGTGATAGTGACAGCAATTGGCGGTCAATGGGGTATACCATACCGTCTTTGAGTCTGCTCTCGATGTCCCGGTGCTCCACCAACTTCTTGCGGTAGTCCTGCAGAGCCTTCTCCCGTATGGGATCAGCTGTGTTGGCGATGACTGTCATTGTCTTCAGCGATGGTTAACCACTATATCGACGATAATTCACAGCAAGTGTTGTGTGTATTAAGTGCTGAATCACTGGTTGTGTGTGTTGTTTGCAAAATAGGCATATAGTATGAGATAATATTCATATATAAAGGAACATAAAGTCTGTGAAGTATTGGCTGAATATTTAGTACTTTTTAGTATAAAATATTTTATAGCACTTCATTCTCTTTTGCGTAAAGCGATTGTACTATAAATAGCACTGAATGTCCGATAGGTGTCACTCATAGCTATGTTTACCATTTAATACTTGAAAACTTTATTAGAATTTATTTTTATAATTAAAATCAAAGTTAACTAGATCAATCACATTATATTGTATTATAATGCTTTTAACTAGGGTCAAAATTGAAATGAATATGTGCTTGTTTAGTGTTTGTCATTATATATACCTATAATAACGGGTTTCTCACTATAAATACAGACTTGAAAACATATGATTTAACCATGTTACGAAATACTGTATGTTCCAAAAGCTACCTGTGCTGTAGATAATCATAAAAATGACTGGTTTATTGTAAAGTGCAAGGGTCACGCTATGTAGGGCACCGGTACCCAACCACTAGCCCTCTAATGGCACTCTTATATAACATGTCTTATCAGTTGATAACTATATTAAACTCGACTTTCACTGCGAGTTAAATGGCATTCAATGCAACAAAATATATCAAATTCATTGAATTTCAAGTCAAGTCAAAGTGAAGCAAATAATAATCACTTAAATCAAGTGATAATCGCCGCAAGTGTTGAGACAATTGTCGCAAAGAATGCCGGAATCGGAAAACTTTTCGTTTGACCGCAAGTTCTTGAAGCGGTTCCTAAGGATACTGACCGTAATCCTGAGGGGAAAGTCATCTATGATTATACTATACCTGCTATTCGTGACCATACTATACGAAACTGCGGCCTATAATATAGGTATGTGTTGGGGACAGGGATTAGGGGCACTAGACACAATATTTATATGAACTCATTGCTAGGTATGCTAACCGGCACCTACTATAAGGCGTTGGGGGAAAGGGATTTGACGGAGTTCTGGCAGCAGACCATCAAAGCGCTGGTTCTGATTGCAGTGATAGCTCTGCTGAAGAGTATCCGGGATTACATCGCGTCGTCGGTGTACTTGGAGTGGCGCCGACAGCTCACCGATCGGCTACTGTCCCGCTATATGCAGGGGTTGGCCTACTATGAGCTGAACGTATTGTCGGCGGACAGGCGTCGCGACAATTTGGACCAACGGCTCACTCAAGACGTGGACGTGTTTTGCCGTAAATTGTCTACAATTATAGCGGATCTCATTGTGTGGCCATTCCTGTTAGCCTTCTATACATACCGTTCCGTCGAAGTGGTCGGATATATAGGACCAGTGGGTTGTTTAGTGTTCTTCCTGGTGAGCACCGGCATCAACAAGTGGTTGATATCACTAGTGCTTCATCAGGTGTACCATCAACAGCGGGCTGAAGGCTACTACCGGTTCCAACACATGCGGGTGCGCACCAATGCCGAGGCAATAGCTCTGCAGAGGGCCGGTAGCTTTGAATTGCACCGAACTTTTGGTCTATTTGGACGACTATTGGCAATACAGGAACGCCTTATTTTGAGGGAATTGTCGCTCAACGTGTCAGTGAATTGGTTTGACTACTTGGGAAGTATTGTGGCCTTTATTATACTATACTTCCCGGTGTTTGGGGGCAAATGGGACTACATGTCAGGCCCGCAGTTGTCTCAACTCGTATCCCAGTCCACGTTTGTCACCATATATTTGATTAACGTGTTCACCCGGCTTATAGACACCGCCACCACATTCACAGACATTGGCGGCACTGCCCATAGAATTGGCGAAGTGCTCGAGTGGTTAGCTGCCAGCACCGGTATGTAGTCATTGCAACAATCTCTCTCTCTCTCTCTGGTTTTATAAATTATGACCCATTCTGTTGGTTCAGGAGGTGTCAGTGGACAGGGAGTGCATGTGAGACACTCAGAGGACAATGAGTTATCAGACGTGTATAATATGGACGATAGGGAGGAATCCCGGCCCGCATTACGACTCAAACAGTACTTTAAGTTCACGAATGTGTCGATACGAGTGCCTCATAGCGAGCGGTGCTTAATAAGAGGCCTGTCATTTGCGGTGGACAGGGAGGACAGGCTATTGATTGCGGGTGAGAGCGGCTCAGCAAAGACGTCAATCGTACGGGTGCTGAGAGGGTTGTGGAGAGAGTCGGAGGGTCGAGTGGACAGGTATTTGCCATTTGATGAGCCAAAAGTGGTGTTGTTTTTACCGCAAAAGCCGCTGCTGTTGACTACCGGTTCCCTACTTGAGGTCAGTATTTAAAATTACAGATAATCCATACCCGGGTATTAAATCCCCACTCATTCCCACACATTCAGCAAATATCATACCCACTGCGCACCCACACAGACCCTGAGCACGGGGTGGACGACCAGACACGTGACCTAATCACGCATTACATGAATTATCTCGACTTAAACCCTGTATTGGAAAGGGTTGGCCATCGGGTAGACAGGGATATGGGCCCCGACTGGAACTGGACGGACTGCCTGTCGCCCGGAGAACAGCAGAGGCTTTGTTTTGTCAGACTTTTCTTTCACCACCCGGTGCTGGCAGTGCTCGACGAGTCTACCAGTGCTGTCAGTATGGGAATGGAGCGTAAGATTTACGAGGAGTTACAGCGTCTGGAGATCGGGTATGTCTCGTGCGGTCATCGCCAGAGTCTCTATGAGTATCACAATAGGGTGTTGAGGGTCAGGGAGGCCACGAGTCCACTCAATTCAGCCGATAATGAGTACAGTATTGAAGATATAAAATAGTGTTGAGATGTATATTGAATGCCAAAGAATATTAGGTTTTGTAGTGAATATTGTTTAAAGATTTATTTTTCTAGATTTTGCTTTTTAGACACAATTTTGTGTTATTTAATGAATTTATGGTATAATTACTCACTCACTGATTGTAACGAATGCAATAAATATGGTTTATTCTCAATTTATTAAAGGTTATTATAGGAATTTATTGTCCAGGATAAAATAAATTATATTACAATAAGATTTTGGATACTTATTTTTCTATGTTGTGTTACCTAAATACACTAAAATATTGCAAATCTACTGTACCGTATTATTAATTAACAAAACATTTAAGTATTAATAATTTAGTATTTATTATGAACTCATATGTTAATAAGTATTAATAGAAACTTTTGTTATCAAATAACTTAGCAATTGATTAGTAAATAATTTTCAATTATTTTATAGTTTATAACTTATAATTAGAGCTTATATTAAGTGTAATAATTTATTTTTGATACTAGAGTACAATAATTGTAAAACATAAAATGTTGATTAATAAATTATTAAAATTAAAGTATTTATATATTTGAAACAATTAAATTATTGACTACATTACGAGCCACGACGACCCACTGGTGTAGAAAAACGCCAGTTCCCCGAACGCCTAAACTTTGCCCTTCGATTCTGGAACCAAATCCTGACCGATGGGACTGTTGTCCGCAATTTGTGGGCCAACTCACGAATGGTATCCAAATCGGGATAATGTGTGCACTCATTGAACATATCGTCCAGAATAGCCGTCTGTTTGCCATCAAAATTATGCCTTAACTGCCGGCGCTTACGTCCCTTCCCTTTTCCTACCAAGACTACCGGCGCTTTATTAGACACTACACACGAGCTGTTAATTTCATTTATCGGGCGCTGATCGGCGGCACCGGTAGTGCACTCACTGGCGGTTAGGCTTTGATTGATTATCGTCGGATCTATAGGTGCTGTTGTGTAGGCCTTCATTTGGACCGGAAATTGGCGGCAATTACTTGTATTGTGAGTCACTGGCGATTGTGTACACATCACAGGGTTGGCAGAATGTGAGCTGTAGCTACCGGTGCCACATTCAACACCATTGTCAGCGTTGACATCACCACCATTACAACCATCATCATAATCATCACCGCAAACTTGATCCCACATTAATATTATACCGATTCTGTCAGTATTTGTCACAATATTCAAGTATTAGTTCTGTATTAAAACTATCAAAGAAATCAAATTCATTAACAGAATATTCATATACTCGTGATTATAGTTAACAGTATGCTTTTTCAGTTTTATCATAAATTTCTATGCCTTACTTATTTAAAACACTTAACACAATATCACAATATTGTATATTAATAATATTATTATAGTACCATGATTATTTATTAGTATTATATCTTTAAGAACTGAAAAAGCATATAGTGTTCATAAAATATAGTGTTTGACTTTTTGTGTAACTATTGAAACCAAGTATTCGTTTACAAATAAGCTTAGTTTGCAAATAGATGTGTTAAACATTCTCTCTCTCTCTCTCTCTCTCTCTCTCTCTCTCTCCACACGAATAACGAAATTAAAATGAAATCGAAAGCACAGGGAGTATTCAATAGTTTAGCTGTGGTCCCCTTCGCACGCATACTATCCTCTGAAGTGTCTTTCCTCTGATCATACGAAACGAAAATAATTAGTGTCTCTTATTTGGTATTTACTGTAATTCTTGTGTGACTTTCATGAGTTTCACAGAAATAAAATCAAGATTTTCTTGTGACTTATGTTTACCGGTTGAGCGACAGAAGCTGTGATAACTGTATGACAAAGCGTACAGTCCTTTAAGATAACAGTCCATACATTGCGTAACATTTCTTATAACACTCCCTACTTATTGATAGATGTATTCACAATATTCTTGTATATCAACCGTAAAGTCACTAAAAATAGTTTATTAATTGAATATATTTTGTGCTTAAGATTTATCAGAGAGAGAGAGAGAGAGAGAGAGAACTCGTCGATTGTCTAATATGTAACCTAACAGTAGGTCTATAAGTGTGTTACAAACCATTGACGCAAAACAAAGTCTTTTTAGCTGTGAATATGTGTTTCCATTCCTCACACCAAAGCTCCCGATGCGATGTGTTTGCGCCCAAAGGGAACGACACTTAGGAATAGACGGAGAGAGAGAGAGATGTGAATGAAGTGAATGTAAGGCACGAAAGAGCGCCTGAAATGCAAACTTATAATTGGATTTGAAGGCAGAGGCCAACGGAGCGGAACTGTATGAATGGGCCCTACAGTACAGCACTGGTAGCTCACGATATTCGCTGGACTACTGGTGTGCAAAAGTCGACACATTCAGTACTGACACGTCTAAACTCGACTACACGTCCCGTTACACCAATTTATTCCGTGTCTGAGATGTAGGCTCTCTCTCTCTCTCTCTCTCTCTCTCTCTCTCTCTCTAACGTGTTGTTCACAACTCTATTATAACAATACATTTGCATCTATTTTGGCGTTCATTCAGTCATTCATTTGCTGATCAAATATAACCCAATTTTTTATTATTTAATTTGATTTTTATTATGAAATAAATCTAATCCTCATTTCATCTCATGTTTTGGCTTTGATTTCATCGGTTAACAGAATTTTCGACATACTTTTCACTCACTTTTCATAAATCTGTGAATATTTATATAGCATTTGAAATACAAACCAAATATTTATTGGAAAATATTTCTCAAATTATTTTTGATTTTGTTATTTAAATATATTGTTTGTCTCAAAAATATATTAAAGGTTCAGGTATAATTAATATTTATTCACTTCATTGATATATGTATGAGATTTAATCAAATATATTTTTTATCTATTATTCTTGACTACACTTATTGCCAAATAAACTCTATATACACTAACTTTATATATTGCATAACACTATAGGACCAAATATATGGCATTTTAAAGCACTGTTACCTAATCTATAAAAATCTTAAACCACTGTACGGTATAATATAGGCCTTAAATGTGAGCAATAGCTGCAATTCTGGTGTATATAAAGAATATCATAAAAATTATTTGAAAAATGCATTTTTTATTAAATGAAAAATATATGTAATAAACGATTTATACAATTATTTATTATATTATTAATAATAAGTTAATAATATTAAACAACAAATTAAAAAATAATTCACATGTCATAAGAAAATCAATTAATATCTCAATAATAATAACTCAATTCATTATACAATACACTAATCCGTTATAGTATTTGTCAGTCAATTGCCATTAAATGCATTAACGGTTTTCCACAAGAAATTAATAATTAAAAAAACAAAAAAAATCATTTTTCATACACATTCATTTGCTGATCAAATATAACCCAATTTTTTATTATTTAATTTGATTTTTATTATGAAATAAATCTAATCCTCATTTCATCTCATGTTTTGGCTTTGATTTCATCGGTTAACAGAATTTTCGATATATTAATACTTTTCACTCACTTTTCATAAATCTGTGAATATTTATATAGCATTTGAAATACAAACCAAATATTTATTGGAAAATATTTCTCAAATTATTTTTGATTTTGTTATTTAAATAAATTGTTTTTCACAAATTGTTGTTCAGTTATAATTAATATTTATTCACTTCATTTATATATGTATGAGATTTAATCAAATATATATTTTTTATCTATTATTCTTGAGTACACTTATTGCCAAATAAACTCTATATACACTAACTTTATATATTGCATAACACTATAGGACCAAATATATAGCATTTTAAAGCACTGTTACCTAATCTATAAAAATCTTAAACCACTGTACGGTATAATATAGGCCTTAAATGTGAGCAATAGCTGCAATTCTGGTGTATATAAAGAATATCATAAAAATTATTTGAA
>CAJPVJ010001031.1:0-18546 GCA_905397405.1 Oppiella nova
AATGGACGGACGCATAAAGTTATGTGACTTTGGTTTGGCTAAAGAGGTCCCAAATTGTGATCCGTTTAATATGTCAAATGTTAAACACACGGCAGATGTAGGAACATCTGATTATATGGCACCTGAAGTTCAATCTAATGAATACAATCATTTGATAGATATCTACAGTCTATCTTTAATTGGTTCACAAATATTTGGTTTCGATTCATACGATATAATCGACGGAAAGTATGTTTCGATTTTGAAATTTCTATGAAATTATAAATATAAAAATATTTTCTATAAAATTTTAGAAAGAAATTGATCGGAAATAATGTAAAAAATATAATAAAAGAAATGATGACTAAAATGAATGCATTATTGGTGTCAATGAGTGTTAATAAGTTTCGCAAAAACGATTCAACAGATTGGAGACAAAGACCCGAATGTTCGCACATTTTATCACAATTACAGACATTTATGGCAAACAAACCTATTCTCCACAAAATTGAATGCAAACTATTAGAAACTATTATTGAAACAAATTGTGTTGTATTTTATAAAGTATTTGTAAAATGCAAACCATACTGTATTGTACAAATATCTAATGAAAACATAACCGGTGGTAAGATATTATATATATATATTGTTGAAGTATTCCTGTAATACTAATAACCTTTTATAAATAAATTTCTTTGTCTTAGCGGGACACATCGTTAGGTGAGAGTAAATTGTGCAAGTATAATCGGTTATTAACTTAAAACTATTGATCATATTAACCTTTTGAATTGATCAAACTTAGCGAATATGATCAACTAATCCAGTTAATCCAATCTTAATCAATGGTGCCTTGCACATTTAACACACGAATTAACATTATTCCTATAGAATCCACACTTCACAAATACTTCGACGGTATTCAACCGTCAATTCTCATACAAAGTATCGTTAAGTTTACGGAAAATATTTACGTATAAATAGATATGAATTGAAATAATGTTAATTCAAGTGTTAAATGTGCATGTCAATTTTATCAATTTGAATAGTTTGATCAATTCAAATGGTTGCTCTTGCCAAATGGTTTGGGTTAATACCGATTATACTTGCACAATTTACTCTCACCTAACGATGTATCCAATTTAATTGTTATTTAAATTCTGTTATAATAAATGGGAAAAAACATTTAGCATTGAAAACATAGTAATGGGACACAAATAATCTCCCAACTTTAATGTTCTGTATAATTCATGAATTAATATTTGTGTGTTATTAAACAAACCTACTTTTTAAAACTTTGAATATGCTTTGAAATTAAAAAGCAAGGTCTCCATCATTAACTCTGATGTTTTCAATGTTAAAACTAATTCATTTATAGATGAAATCAAACACATTGCGATAAATAAGACTATGTTTGATGACAAATACGATAACCAATATGGTCTGTATGCTGCGAGACATAAAGTATCCCGCCAAATATATTCATTGATTAAACAAACTGTGCCAGGTGAGACCATTAGCTAATATGTGATACAAATGTGCCATATTTATTTAAATAAAATTAAATGTTTAAAATATATTTTTCTACTTACAGACGATATGATAAAAATGAGTAAATTATTGACTGCAATAAGAAAGTCATTTCATATAAAATCCGATTATTTGGTTAAATATTACAATTCATGGATTGAAGATAACTGTGTATTCATTCAAACTGAGTTGTGTTCACAAAGTCTATTGGATTTTATTGATAATAAAAATGAAATCTTCAAAAACGAGACCTCCGTTGACATGATTTGCATAGATTTCTACATATCGTATGAATTACTGCGAGAAGTCTTACAATGTGTTCAGTATTTACAGCAAACAATTGATACCAAAATCAATGTATGGAAATGTGATTTTGAAAATATGTTAATTACCGCTAATATAAGGAACGGTACATGTATACGACTCAACCATATATTTGATAATTATAATGAATATTGGGGATATACTATTAGTAATATGATCAATGACTTATTTGAACGGATTTTAGAAAAGTAAGTGTAATTTATGTCATCTATAATTTAAATGAAATTAAATTTTGTTACAATTAATAAAATTGAATTAATTATTAGGAATAATATTTTAATAAATATGGGAATAAATGTCAATAAAATTCATGACTTTATAAATGATGAGACGAAATGGGAGTATATGTCGGCATCGGATGTATTGAATGAATTTCGAGACATTTTCTCCCATAATATCCGTATAACCGATGAAATGGTGAAAACATTTTAGACATGCATTCATTCATTGGATAAAATTGAATGCAATTTAATAAATGAGTATTTTTTGGCTAAAATTATGTTAACCAATACATACGTATGAGATATGGATTCAAACCTAACGGCGCCGACACTCACTCTATCGTTATCTTATGGGAGGCAACAGTCGCTCACAATTGGGACGATAGGGTTGACTCAAACGGAGCCGACATTCACTCCGGAGGTAACGGATGGGTCGACACCAGGGGTTAGCGGGTGTGAGGGCTCACCACACGTCGGGTCCACTGGTATTGTCGGTGCAGTCAATGAAATACCGGTCAACAGAGAAATGCCATATAATTATAAATTAAAACAATTTATCAGTCATTGGTTTCGGGGATAAGAAATGACTCATAAAAATGAGATTAATTAATGATTATCAGGGGTTCATAAAACTCCAGGTCACTTTGATTATTAATTCAGTAATTTAAATATAGGTTATCATAATGTATTTAGTGTGAATATGTATATAAAATGTATTTTCATTATGTGATGTCAGGGATCTTTAAAAAATAACCTGGGATTATCACTGTTTTCATATTACTGTAATTAGCAATAATATGTTAACATTTCTTTAATTTACATTTTATGGTATAATTTCCTAATGAATAAATACATTGAAACACTATTGAAATGTTTATTACTTTTTTAAAAATTATAATAAACTCTGCTTTTGGAAGAACTTGTTTACTGGGGGGACAGGTATTTGGTGATGAACTCATCAATGTTGTAGACCAGCCTAATATTCGCAACTTCTCGCGATAACTATCCGCGTCATAAAAATGGGTATTTTGGGTATCTTGTTGACGATTTCCTGATGGACATAACCCAGGTACTCGCACAACGATCCCATATCACTTGGTTTCAGATAAAACCCATTTTCCAGATCATATTCCATGTCGTAATCCGTGTAGAGATACCCGCGCCCGAAATGCCCGTACCATATGCTACGCCCAAATTTGGTCAGTTTGGCCTGGCCAATGACAATGGATTATTTACAAATTCATGGACTTTTTGTATAAAAATACAAAATACATTATATAGTTATTAAAAAGTTAATAATGTTGATAAAAACGTGAAAAAGTTATTTATAGGTAAAATAAAAGTTGGCAAAAATGACCCTTATGACATGATTTATATGCATACTTAATCTCAAGACGCAAATGGTTTACGTGAACAGTATTACACTGTCGGCCGTATTGTTGGTGTGGCTTATGTTTGAGATGAAACTCTAATATGTGCACATTATACTAATTGCACATCGACCCGTTGCACGGCACGTTCCACGGCATGTCAGGGTCTATCCAGTGTATTCCGATAAAATAAGCTAAATTAAACAAATGCCATACAAATAATGCAATATTAGAATTATGAAATAAAATATCGAAGGTCATTATGTAACAATAAAATTTTTAATATATTCAACTATATAATATGCCATATATAATATATTTAATTATAAGTTATGTAGTTTATTAGATTTATGATGATCCAAAAACACGTATCATCTACAGTATTTAAATAAATTTTTTAAATACAAAAGATTATTATATTACAATTCAGACAATAAAATGAATTGATGTCATATTATATCAAATACGCTAATTAAATGGCAATTGTGTCATTTCAATAGATAATTTATTCATTATTTCATTATGAGGCTTATTAATTATGAATTAATACATTATTCATATTTATTGATTGACCCAGTATATAAAATAAGCTACGAATATGCATAGAAATTATTAATTTTTGTAATATGTTATCTAAATATTGAATTTAATAATATTGCATAGAAAGTTATCATAAACTTTGAAATGGGGTTAAAAGTTAAGTCCCTATTATCTGGAAAACTATGCGTTAGACTCGTTATTATCGGACTATTTGTGTACCAAATATGCGACCAAACGGTCAACTATTTAGAGTACGAAGTGACCAATGGTTTACGATTTGACCGCAACTCAAGCCATTGGCTCTACCGGTCGGCGCTTACCATATGCCTCGACCCCCGGGAACACCTGTTTTGGCCAAAACTAGCTCAGCTGCACAAGTCATTGGCCCGTTTGCAACTCTATATTGATACCTTATGTTCTCATTATGTCGGCCCACCCTTTACGTACTCCCAGTGCAAGCGGCCATATATCCGGCACCTGCCGGACGGCGGCTACTGTTTAACGTATTTGAGCCGTTTGTCAGATGACCGCCAGAAGGACAGCTATCCCGGCACTAATCCCACGATCACTTTACGCGCTGCCGGTCCCGTACGGGTGGCCCTACATTCGGCGTATAGTCCGTCCCATTTCGCGCGACGCTACCATTTGAAAGGCACCGGAATGTGGTTCGAGGTTAAAGTGGCGGCCGTTCTCCACGGCCTACTGCCGGCCCCCTATCCGACCGACTGCGTCGACTATGAGGAGAACCGACGTCCGGGTAGTGTTGGCCCGAAATCCCGATCCGACTGTATGCTGGCTGTGATGGCACGGCTGGAGCGGCAGACCTGCGGACACAACCTATACTGGGAAAACCGGCCGTTAGCTATTACTAGTCAGTTTGTGGTCAATACTACCGGTGCCAACAATACCGGGTGTTTCGCCCCCCTCGACTTTCCGCTAATCCACCGTAAATGTAAAGTCGACTGTAATTATATTGCGGCGGATATGTCGGTGAATGTGGTACGGGATACCCCGGGGTTAACGCGGACCAAGAATGTCGAGTTTGAGCACAACATCCGACTGAAAATGGTGTGGAAGTGTAGCCCGAAAGTCGATTTTATCACTTATCTATCAACAGTGGGCGGACTCATGGGAATGTGGTTGGGTTACAGTGTCTACACTGTGGCCAGCGATACAATAGACGTGTTTATCCGTAAAACGCGTGCAATACTGCATAACAGGCGCGTCACTGTCCGACAGTATCGTCGGAGTTATATCTATAGGATGTATCATACTCATGATATATATACTCGCGATTTGTTGCACTAATCAGCTGCACGTGTCTAATGTGTTATCAAATATACAGCATTTGGAGCGATTATAACGACTACAACATTAAATACCAGATAGAACTTGCTGACCATGTTCGCATACCGCATTTGGCTTTAAATTTTAAACCGCTAGAAACTAGCCATGATCAGTTTTATCGAGCGTTGGCCACCAATCGCTTGGACGTATTCCGTGCGCTGGTGTACGACTTCCGTCACAACTTAATTGACTGTTATTTTCTCATGAGTGGCGGCGCGCGACTGGACTGCCCCGCCCGGGACACAAGACTAGTGAACGGACCGATCCGACTCGTAAGGGACCGGTATTTCGGTCAAACGTCGGAACAATTTCGGGCACAACTGTCAGACGTTGGTGGCGGGCGTTTGGAGCGAATTGTGTGGCGGTACCGAACCCGCCGCGTGTTATTTATCTACCTGTCTATACAGTCGAGCACTGGTTTTACCGTAACAACGCCGGATGTGAACGCCGAGACACACATCACGTACACCACACAACTGTTTCAACGACTCCCGCGCCCGGGCTTTCCCTGTCGGGACAGTACGCCCGGCGACGACCTCTTCATCGACGATTGGGACACCAAATCATACGACGAGTGTTACTTTGGCCTAATAAACGCCACGTTCGGTTGCCTACCGCTTACGGGCGATTACTACGAGGTGAGCGTGGATAGGCTACTGGTCTCAGCCGGGTATAGATTCTGTGCGTACGATAGTGTCATCAATCAAACTCAATGGCAATATTTTCGGGCACATAAACGGTGTAACGGAATGGTCGATGAGTGGTGTCGGTACGTTCCGTTACAAACGAGTGCATTGCGCGTGAAGTCTAATTTCCCAAACACCACTGAAATCCATTTAATACCCAATCATTATATTGAGCCACAAATCCGGGAACAGTTGGCTATGGACTACAATGACCTCATCTATAATATTGGGGGTACTATTGGCATGTGGAGCGGACTGTCCATGATATCGTTTTACACATTGTTTTTGCGATTATATTATAATGGTATTAAATTAATTATTGTGTTAAAACGCTTATACAGTAATTGATAGTTTGGTTGGATGTGAGTAAAATGGCTCGACCTGATCCCCGCTCAACTCACCATGGTAATTAATCGTACTCAATCAGCGTAAACATCACAGTTGCGTACCCGTGAATGTTACGGTATATTGATTTATTGATATTGTAAGGGGAGGTCCAAGTGGGGGTTCGGAATGTGTCTAAATTGCCAAAAACCATGCATTCACCGGGAACGTCCTCTCACCTTTCGCTCACTTGGGGTCTAAAATGAACTCGACAAACAACAATTAGTATAGAATTAATAAATAATTAGTTAGCAAATATATTTTGAAACACTTTTATTCATCACATATAAATTATTAGACTACACAAATATTACGTGTGTATGTGTGCACTGATGCTGAGCCTCTGAGAATGAAGAGGATAGCACAGGGAGCTCAACATCAACTCCTCCACTTGCAATATTTATTAGATGTTAAAACTTAAGTACATCCAGTCCTAATAAATGTTTATTTTAATGCAAAAAATCAATTTAATAGAATATACACTAAATTCTACTAAATTGTGTAGGATCACTCTTTGAACCTTGTGACGGTTGATGTTATCATAAGTATTTAATACTAAGATTATATTGTATAATAGAATATACATTAAAATCTACTAAAATCTACAGTATATGAATTATTTACAATTCATTGACTTTTTGTATAAAAATACAAAAATCATTAAATAGTTATTCAAAAGTTAATAAAGTTGCTTAAAACTTGAAAAGTTATTTATAGGCAAGTCTCCTAAAATGACCCTTATTACATGATTCGTATGCAAACTTAATCTCAAGACGATCTTCGATATCGCAACTAATAGTTATTTAACTCAGAATCTTGTCTAGACATTACTGTATAAACTATTTATCTACAATAGTTTCTATTGTTAAATCATACTAGTTTATATTAAATTAGTATTAGTCCAGCATAACTGGTATCAAACGTTTTGGATGTTCCCTATACACCAGGACCCTCTATATTAATTTAGTAAATTGTGCGGTACTACTGTATTAAGGTGTCAAATATAGTTTATTTTATTATAACATGCAATACAATGTATGGCACCCCATATAGTGAGCTAATATTCTATATATTAAACTAATACTGTTTGACAATTGTTTGTATGTGAAATTTTGTTCATTAAACTTTTCAAGAGTGCCATGAACTGTGATACCATGAAAAAAAATTTTATAATGTGTAATGTCCCTTATATAATGTAATGAAAGTTTAAGCCATCAAATTTAAAACATAATATTAGTGGCCAAGGGTAAATTACGGTCAAACACTATTAGTGCCAATCTCAGCTTTAAGTAATATTTCAACACATAATCAAGATAACGATTTAGTATTGAATAAAAATATAGATTATCATGGTAAGTATTTCTAAAATGTGCTAATGGGTTATTTATTTTAAAATTAATTTTGACTATAGATTCAACCCTTTACTCATACAAATAAACTTGGTGAAGGTAGTTTTGGACAAGTATATAAAGTTAAATATGGATTAGAGAATAAATATTATGCAATCAAGAAATGTGAATTAAGTGGTAAATAATTATAATTTATAATTATTATTTAATAATTTATTTTAAAGGTTTAACAGAAAGAGAGACACAAAATGTTTTAAACGAAGCGCAAAGTCTTTTCAAACTTCGGTCAGAGTTTGTGATTCAATACTACTATTCATGGATTGAATGCAATTGTCTTTGCATTCAAATGGAGTTATGTATCGATAATCTCAACAATATTTTGCAGATCAAGAAATCAATGTTTAATGAATTGATGACTAGTTTTGATTTCTATATATCTTTGGAAATATTTCGTGAACTCACAGAATGTGTGCAATATTTGCACGAAAAGCATATCATTCACAGAGACCTCAAACCGGATAATGTGTTGATTTCAATGGACGGACGCATAAAGTTATGTGACTTTGGTTTGGCTAAAGAGGTCCCAAATTGTGATCCGTTTCTTATGTCTAAAGCTAACCATACGAACTGTAGATGAGTTTTATATGAATAAATAAAAAACATACTTTCCCTCAAACCGGATAATGTGTTGATTTCAATGGACGGACGCATAAAGTTATGTGACTTTGGTTTGGCTAAAGAGGTCTATAAGTCTGATCCCTATATTATGACTGACGATGTGGGAGATGTTAGATATCAAGCACCAGAGGCAATGGGCGAAGACTATAATCATTTGACAGATATCTACAGTTTATCGTTAATTGGTTCACAAATATTTGGTTTCGATACAAACGATATAATTGAGGGAAAGTATGTTTTTTATTTATTCATATAAAACTCATCTACAGTTTGCCACATATTGTATAATAATATCATTTTCTACTCAATATTCAGATTAATCGGAGAATGCAATGAAAATTTTAAAATAATGTTTCGCAAAATGAATTTATTATTGGTGTCAATGAGTGTCAATAAGTATCGCAAAAACGGTTCAACAGATTGGAGGCAAAGACCCGAATGTTCGCACATTTTATCACAATTGCAGACATTTATGATTAAACTTATTATTAAAGAAAATGATTGGAAAATATTGGACACTATTATTGAACGACAATGTGATATATTTTATAAATTATTTGTGAGGGCTGAACCAACATTATTACAAAGGAGTATTACAAGCACAATTAATAGTAAATTTTTGGTTTGATTATTATTATCTCAATAAGAAATTAAAATTATATTGCTAATTTAATATCTTTCAGGTCACATTGAAAATTATGATGTTTCTACTTTTAACATAATTAAGCAAGTTGATACAAATATTGGTTCATTCTCTATAATCAAAAATAAGTTTTCTCGAGAAATATATTCATTATATTCAACACCAATACCCGGTACAAGTTATTGATTTACCTAGCATAGTAAATAATAATTGTTTTATCTGAATTTATAGATGATATGAAAATATTGCATGAATTACTGGTTGAAATCAAAAAGCTATTTGATTTGAAATCACAATATTTGATTGAGTGCTACAATTTATCAATTAAAAACAATAGGATATTCATACACACGGAATATTCCAAACCACTATGGCGGTTTATCCAGTATAAAAATGAAATATTTGAAAATCAAGACTCATTTATCATGTTTTGCATTGATTTCTACATATCGTATGAATTACTGCGAGAACTCTTACATTGTGTTCAGTTTTTACACCAAACCATAGGCGAAAACATCATTTATTTGAAAGTATTTCCGGAAAATATATTTATTGTCCGAAACATACCGAACGGAACATCGATTCGTATCAACACATTGTATTACAAGCTCTTAAATATACAAGATGTATATCATTATAATAATCTTGGCCATATTATTTATCGTTTATTTGACCCACTGGTGAGAAAATATTTTGGTTATATAAGGAATAATAAAATTAATTGCCTCACGAGACGTTCATTTAGGCTAAACATTACAAAGTATGCCGGGTTAGATATCCATAAAATGCTTCAAATTAAAGGATTCCTTCATTATATCAAAACTGATGATATTTTTGAGGGAATGTCAGCAACGGATGTATTGACTGAATTTAATCGCCTTTTCGCGCATAATATCCGCGTAACTGATGAAATGATTTCCACATTTCAAACACACATTCATTCATTGGATTCACAGAAAACTGATTATAAAATACATGAATACTTGTTATCGACAACTAATTCATCGATCAATTCAAATGAATCGGTGATACGTATGAGCGAAACGGGATTCATAACATCGGGATTAACCAGTGTATGGACAACAAAGTTTACCAACAAGTTCATTTTGTCATTATATTGTTTTACCTGGCTATTATCCTCATTTTATAAACTTACAACGACCAAGCTAACTAATCGAATACAGCTACTACCCACACTCAAGTTTTTAATAGTGATAAACATGATTTATTCCGTGTATGTATATTTTATTTGTGCGACAAATCCAATTAACAAGGACAATTCAGATTCAATCATTCAGATTATTACCCCTATGATATGTGCACTAGGTGTATCATGTATTATTGCATGGCTTAGTTATTTACTTCGTATTAGGCCATGCATGATGTATGTTTGTATATTTATAATGTTAGCTACGTCGAGACCCAGGTCAATTAGCATACAATTATCACCATGGTTAACTATTAAAGTTTTAGTAATGGTTGCACTATCAATATTTCGAATGTGTAATAATACATATTATTATATAAGCGCCCCATTACTACTCATAGTATATATTGGTATAGTGTTATATTGGTTTATGATCAATTATTCATCTATAAACTAATAACAGATATTATAAAATATGGTATATCTATTTATAGGCATAGGATATTGTTAATTAAAATATTAATATGCGCGAAAAAGTTTCCAAAACTTCATAACAATAGCTATATTATTTTCAACCTGTCACTTTTAATTGATTCCATGTATTCATCATAATACATAAAAATACACATTCAAATATTTTAATCGAAACATTTACTAATTTATCCGAATTTAGAATTAGTTATAAAGTAAATTTTAAAATTATTATTTTGAAAAGTTAAAAATAGAAATTAATAGCGATTATAAATTTTGAAACATAAATGTTATGACAACTACATTGTTTAAACATAACATAAAAATAAATTCCTTGTGTAATAAAAAAATATGTCTATTAAAACACCCTCATATTAACAATAGAATAAACTATTGCTTAGCAATATTCAAGTACTGTATTGTGTTTAAAACATTTAATATTATATTATATTATATTATATTTAAGACTTTGATAAACATTATAGTTGATTGCCTTTGATATAGTTAAATACAGGAAATATCAAATAAAACGGTTTAGGTGTTAAAAATTTAGTATAATTATGTCGTGTATATAATTAATTAATTTCTGTCTAATTAAATTTGAATCAACAATTTTGAAGTTTTATTAAATATAGCATATAATACTAGAATATTTTACATTGAATGCTTTAATTTATTAATTTTTAAAAATATTTTGTTGCTCAATATTCTTGATACGTCAAGTATATCTTTAAAGGTTAAATATACAACTCCATAGTTATTATCAAGTTAATAAAAATAGTATTTCAAATGTTTTAATATTAAATTTAATAAATAAAATTCTTTAGTAAATGCATATAATAAATACGTTTATAATCCATTGCATGGCAATAATCTTATTTTGTAAAAACTATAATATAAACCACAAACCTAAATGTTAAAATAGAAATTAATGATATAATAAGTTTCAGTTATAATAAAGTAAAACAGTATTGATGTAATTTTATATATTTTGGTAGACAATAGTTAATTATTATTCATTTTAAATAAGAATACTATAACAGTAGTTAAATTAATTTTAGTTTATTATCCTAGAATTTATTAAATTATTAGCACTGTAAATAATGTATATTGACAAATGTGAACTTGATAAACACGATGTCAAAGAGAAAATATTACGTTTCTAAAATAAATTTTTATTGTTGTCATATTGATAAACAATGATTCTGATGACAAATTATCAGAAAATTATTTTTCAAACTGTAAGGATTAATGCATTATTGATGTTTATATTATCATATTTTAATATTAAATTGCAGTATAACGACGAGTGATAACTAAATAATTTCTTCGCTAAATTATAGACATATATAAGAGTTTTTAATTCTACTAACAAATGNTCTGATCCCTATATTATGACTGACGATGTGGGAGATGTTAGATATCAAGCACCAGAGGCAATGGGCGAAGACTATAATCATTTGACAGATATCTACAGTTTATCGTTAATTGGTTCACAAATATTTGATACGATATATAAAACTCAAAACCAGACATCTCTTCATTAAATAACGATTTCTTGATTTTCAAAATACTTGTCAAACTATCGAAACATAACTCCATTTGAAAGTAAAGACAATTGCAATCAATCCATGAATAGTAGTATTGAATCACAAACTCTGACCGAAGTTTCACAAGACTTTGCGTTTCATTCAAAACGTTTTGTCTCTCTTTTTCTGACAAACCTTTAAAATAATTTTTAATATTAGAATATATATTAAAAATACTTGTCTATTTATTATACTTACCATATATCTGACAAATCTTAATTGCATAATATTTGTTGTCACATTTGTTATGAACCTTTACTACTTTTCCATAGCCACCTTCACCAAGCTCATTTATTATATCAAATGATTTATCAAATGTTTCCCCACAAAAGTCTTCATAATCGTCTATGTTAATTGCTATTTTTAAATAATCAAAATATTAAAATATAGAATTATTTTACTTTTCAATTAATAAAAATTTAATTTTTACCACAAATATCTGTATTATCATCCAATCCATGATCAATATTTTGTTGATCATGTGTTGGTACTGTATTTAAGATTGATTGCAATTCATGTGAATAGTAATCATCAAATGATTTATAATTGATTTCAATGAGTTGTTTATCAATAATTGCATATATTTTATCACCAGATCTACACATTATAATGGATTTGCTATTTCTATACAAATATATTTGTTTGCTTTCTTGAAACACAATATGACTTAAAATTTTTGTACATTTATCATTAAAATCGTAATTGTACATAAACCCCTTATTACACAGTAAATATAAATCACCATCGTAACATACATGTTGTATGAAAATATCATTTACATTTTCCAATAATTTAGTTATAATTGTTTCATTGTATACGTAATTTCTCCACATAAATACCTGTCCCTCAATCGTAATGGCAAATGATATCTCATTGTTGCATAAAATTGTATTAATTTCACAATTATTATTATTTAAATCAAATTTTATTTGCTCCCATTTATTATGATCCCAACGATATACATGTCTATTTGTGGTCAACACAAGTGTGTGATAGTAATGGCAACTTATTTCATTAATACGTAAATCATTTGATACAAAATATGAAATTATGTTTGCTTTATGATAACCATTCAAATCAATATCCCGTCCCAATTGTCTCATATCATTGCAACCAAAACTGAATACATGTTTATCACTATTCAAAGCCAATACAAAGTCATATCCATTGAAAAATTGTTGTATATTTTGATGGCATAATTCAGTCACTTGTTGTGGTGTTTCAATGGGTGTGTTGTGTCCTAACCCGAGTTGACCCGAGCTGTTAGATCCCAATCCATACACCATATCATCAAATGTCACAAACAGTATGTTATGTCCCACAGAGTCATCGAAATCATAAAATAATTTGATCTTTAGTTTGAAATCATCTAATATTTTATTGCAGTATTTAAAAATATATGACATTTTTTAGAAAATTATTAAATATTAATAAATTATTAAATGACACTTGTCACTTTATTCCCATTATATAACAATTTTTAAATATAAAATATTATTAGAAATAATGAACTTATTAAAAATCTTTCAATTATTATTTAGCAAAATGACCACAGTAGTTTTTAAAAAATAAAATAATAATTAAATTAAAACAACTGCATTTTATATTATTTTTACTAAACAATTCTTTGCAACAAATACTTGTTTTCAGATAATAAAATTTATTAAGTATTTTATTTTATTACTGTATATTATATAATCTTATTTCATATTGTTAATAATTACAGTATGATTATATGTAGCACTTTTACAAAATAAATTGATAAATAAAATTATTATCAACTTGTCTTAAATGTCAAATGTTTTAACAAATAATATTTTATTAAATTGGATTGAATAATAATTATTTTATTATATTTTATAATGTTTATATCAGTTTGAAATATAATATTATCATTAATCTAAATTCTCTATTATAAATTAATCCCTGTACTTAATATATGATTGCAAATAATAATATTGTCACAATACTATTGTGTTTAAAATATTGATTATAAATTTTATATAAATAAGTGATAGCAAATAAAGTAAATAAATATAATAAATTGGATAATATTTACTTAACATTATTTAATAAGATTAAATATTAGAGTAATTATATTTCTTTTAATATTTTTATAAAATAAAAAGTATATACAATTTTACTATTTGTTTAAACATTACTTAATTAAACAAATAATTTGAATAACTAAAATACTTACAAATATAACAAATTAATAAAATTGTGATCAAATACATTTAAATTTCCTAATACTTGTTGACACCAGGCACAGTAATAATACCCAAAATATATGCATACAGTGCTCTATCTAACAGTAACGGGTTTTTACGGGTTTTTAAAAAAAATTTGAAAAACCCGGGCCCATATCATATGAGCCCAAACCCGTACGGGTCGGGCGTGCACGGGTGCCCAACTTTGCATTCTAATACAAATGCCATAATAATGTGTGCACTATAGGTTAGCCTCTATCTATAATACTAAATTTATCCCGAGCATTTTAAGTCACGTACATTATTACAGCCAGTATATCATACAGCTTATCAATAACTTTATAAATAACTGGGTAATTGGTACCGGTATTAATAGTCTCACTGTCCGTACCGGTCCTCTCAACTGGAGGTTTCTTTGTGTTAGCCTTTGCAGTGAATTTTGGATCCGTTTTCATATCCATTGTTCACAAATCAAATCAATACTAAAATGTGTTTAAAAGTAATACTTATATTGTATAAATGAGTAACAATTTAATATTTTCAATAACCCATATAAAATATTTATAAATGTCCTGGTTATTACATTATTCAATTTTCTATACTCTTATGATCCTTGGTTATTAATTCTATTTCATATCAATTTAATTATTTATCTTTTTAAGAGGTTTTTTGCAGCAATTATTTTTGAGTAATAATGATTATATTTTAGAAATAATTAATAGGTTTTGGGTTTATTTTATTTACAGATTATTATATTTTATACAATAATCAAAATAATACATAATTGTTAAATGAATTATTTCTTATAATACACTTTTGCAAATATTATTATATTTATGGGACATAATACGAGTACAACTATAGCGACATACCATAGTAACAATAACCTAACCTTACGAGTCGACATTAAATCACCTGGATAAACAAACCAAACAAAAATTACATATTAAGGTAATTATATCATATCATTCAATATCATACCTGTAATCATGAATATGGCTATCAATATAATCTACATAATAATGGCACCACCATTCAAAATAACTGAAATATATAGCATACGGGTGGGACCGGTGGGTATACTATCACCCCGGTATGGCATACATAATATACAACCTATTATGTTAAATAGTAACAAGAATTCAGTGAACGTAATACCGGTCTCCAGTCTATTAAACCATAAACATTGCCACAAATTATCAAAATCTGCAGTAGTATCCGGATCAATTTGAACAACGGTTTCAACATTAGTGTCAGGAATGGGATCATATGTGATTATAAATACTACAATGTGTTAAAAGTAAAATTTTTATATTGGCTTTTAGTTTCAAAGTACTCATGACTCATAAATTGTAATAATATGCTGGCTAATAAATGTTTTAAAAAATGTTATTCTAAACTAGTAATTATTTCTAATATGAATATTTTATTTTTCAACTATTAAAATGAATAATTTTCAAAGATAAATATATTTATTTTAACTGTTTAACAAAAAATAAACACAAAATCGTAGATAATTATGTAATTTAATTATAATTTATAACATGGTCAACGTGTAACCCAATAATATGAAAAGTGTACGGTAAGTATTAAAATAGGTGAAAAATATAATAGCAATAGTTGTTTGCCATGATTATAGTAAAAATCTGGAAACAATTCAATAAATAAATTATATACTTTTCAAACTAATAATAGATTAATAAAAATTATACGATTAAATGCCTGATAATAAGAATTTAATAATCAATGTGATCCTGGCACTAATAGTAATAAAATTGTATGACATGTTTATTGTCTACTGTACACAATTAATACTACAAAAAGTACAATCCATGTAAATAACATGTGAACACATATGACAAAACAATGCAAACACCCATGACCTACACCACGAACATCATCTGGTACAACTGAAAAAAAATTTATAATTATAGTATTATAATATTTTGTATATCAAAAATTATACCATTAGACATGTGAATACACATGAATATAGGCCACACAATAACGGCCATAAAATTAAACATAAACGTATAGACCATTACCCCGGTCATATTACTATGGTTATCATCCGTAAGATTAGAATTAGTTTTCACGACGTTGCCGTCTATCCAGATTATAATTACTATGCTGGAGAATGATAGCAAGAATATAGTCGAAAAAATAATCACCAAGTATCTAAATCGCCACAAACAAGCACAATAATCGGCTAATCCTTGCTTTAGGTCATACAAGTTGTTAGTAGTATGAGATTCACACACAGACTCACTATTTGGGTGATCAGTCTGTACGGCTACATCGTCCACATCTATGGCCAAACTACCCGTCCCGGTGCTCTCGATAGGTGTGTCCGCAATGGTTTCCAATTGATCGTAAGAAATGCATTTCTTTGCCGCAGTATTTGCGGTGACTTTTGGATCAGTTTTCTTATTTACATCGATTGGACCATTATTGGTATCATTAGTAGTCTGGCTGTCCGTACCGGTGCTCTCGATACGTATTGTTTTTCTCATTACAAATGGTGTGTCAAAAATTGACCTCTTTTTGTAAGCCTTTGGATCCGTTATCTCATTACCACCGATCGGACCCTCATTGGTAGCACCAGTAGTCTGACAGTCGGTACCGGTGCTGACTTTGACTGGTAATCTTTTTGTGTCAGTCTTTGTGGTCACTTTGGGATCAGTTTTTACACCCATTGCTCACAAATCAAATAAATACTAAAATGTGTTTAAAAGTAATATTTTATATTGACTTTTAGTCTCAAAGTACTCATGACTCACAAATTGTAATAATGTGCTGGATAAAAAAATATTAATAGGTTACTGACTCATGAATATTAATTTATGTGCTTGCTAACAGGTCTAAACATTTATTGGTTATACACACTAATATTTTCGTATAAATTAAGTCATTGTAAACTTGTTATTAAATTATTAATAGTTTTTATTTGTATCAAATAATTATTAGAATAAATATCTTTTTAAATTACAGGTATTAGGAAATTGTTTTAGTTAATTATAGTTTACTAATAATTATAATATAGTTGGTTGTTTGTTCATTATGTTTTACAAAATCATCAAAATTTATTTAATTCAAATTTAATTTTAAATTATTAACATGGCCAGCGTATAATACAATTAAAGTAAATAGTGAGAGCACGTAAATGGGTGAACAATATAATAGCAATCGTTGTTTCCAATCAGAATAGTAGAAATCTGAAACAATTTAAATAAACAAGCTAAATATTTTACAAACAATTAAAAGATAATATCATTAAATACCTGATAATATGAATTTGGCCATCAAAACGAGCCAAGCAATAATGGCAATACAATTGCACGTAACTGAACTAATCGTTAATGCATTCATTAGTGTATTTTCATTAGTGTAATGAAACCGTAGCATAATCACAATCGTGGTAAATAATACCGAGATCATACTGACTAATATAGCCACCATACGTCTGTATTTCCACAAATACCGTAAACATTTAGGAATATTATCGGTGGGGGTGTTGGCACCAATTTGGGTAGTAGTGGGCCGAACACCTCCCGGACTCCTGTAGTGGTAACCAGTAGTCTGTGGTATGTGTTGATTATCATCGGCTGAACTATCGGTAGGGGAGGTGTGGATAGGCGTTTCATTATTATTAACCATTTGGTTGACAGGAATCGATATAATTGTGTCAACAGTTGCGGTGATTTTTGGATCCATTTCCACATTTCCATCCATTCGTTCCATCCCATCCATTCCATCATTGGTATCCACAGTAATAGGATTGTCCATGCCGGTGCTCTCGATAGGCATTTCGTTAGGTGTTATTAATTTGCTACCAGAAGTTGACCTCTTTTTGTCAGACTTTGATCCAGTTTTCTCATTATCACCGGTCGGATACTCATTGGTATTAGCAGTAGTCTGGCTGTCCTTATGGGTGCCCTCAATAGGAGGTCCCGGTGTGTCAGCATTTGTGGTGATAATTGAATCGGTCTTATCATCCATTGTTCACAAATCAAATGAATACTGAAATGTGTTTTCAATCGATACTTATATTCAATATTAGTTTTAAGAGCATTGGGAGTGA